>CP136891.1:5160000-5220000 GCA_034359265.1 Canna indica
TTATACATGGATGAAACTGTGGAAGCATCAACATGCAACATTTGTGGATTGTCTCGATGGACTTCCTCTTCAACTAATGATGAATCAACAAGTCAGTTAGAACGGAAAAAAAAACCTGCAAAAGTGTTACGATATTTTCCACTTATTCCAAGACTGACTCGTTTATATATGTCATCGAAGACAGCAAGCTCGATGAGATGGCATTCTGAAAGACGCACCAAAGATGGAATCATACGACATCCTGCTGATGCAGAAGCTTGGCAAGCTTTTGACAGAAGATATCCAGACTTCGCTGTTGATTCACGTAATGTTAGATTGGGTCTTGCAAGTGATGGATTTAATCCATTTCGATCAATGAGCACAACTTATAGCACTTGGCCTGTTGTATTGATACCTTATAATATGGAACCGTGGGCATGTATGAAGAGATCTTCAATCATGTTATCAATGTTAATTCCAGGCGCTAAGGGACCAGGAAATGACATTGATGTGTACTTACAACCTCTCATTTCAGAATTGAAGCTATTGTGGAGCGGAGTAACAGCATTTGATAGTATCTCCGGCGAACAATTTACTCTGCGTGCAGCTTTAATGTGGACCATTAATGATTTTCCAGCATATGCAATGTTATCAGGTTGGAGCACTAAAGGACGATATGCATGTCCCATATGCGGTGATAAGACAGATTCTCGTTGGCTTAAATACGGAAAAAAACATTGTTATTTAGGCCATCGTAGATGGTTGTCACAAGAACATCCGTTTCGTCAGGACACTGAATTATTTGACGGGACAATAGAAAATGATAATGCACTAGTGTCAGTTGATTCAAAAATTATTTACGAGCAGATTCAACACATTAAACATGTTTATGGCAAAACTACCAACACAAGTAAAAAGCGCACTCGAAATAATTTGGGTAGTGAGTCAGAAGGGATTAATGCAGACACACAAACTCAGCAAAGTTTTCAGAGGACCGATTTTGGATTATGGAAAAAGAATAGTATATTTTTTGAATTACCATATTGGCAGCATAATCCATTGCGCCATAATTTGGATGTTATGCATATTGAGAAAAATATATGTGATAATCTGATTGGTACTATATTGGATATTGATGGAAAAGGGAAAGATAATTTAAATGCACGATTAGATTTGCAAGACATGAATATAAGACATCATTTACATCCAATATTATTACCAAATGGCAGATATGATATACCCTTGGCAATTTATTCAATGTCCACTATTGAAAAGGATCTCATGCTGACATGTATCAAAAATATGAAAGTGCCCGATGGATATTCATCAAATATTTCTAGATGTGTGAATCTCAAAGATCATAGATTACAAAACTTGAAGAGTCATGATTCACATATACTGCTTCAAGATGTTTTTCCGCATGCATTACGAGGAATTGTGCATAAAGATGTTCTCCTCATTGTTAAAGAGATTTCTGCATTTTTCAAAAAGTTGTGCAGTGCCAATTTAGACCATTGTGCCCTGGACGATTTGCGGAAGGTTTTCGACACGCGTTTTCGACGGATTCACTGCCGTCAGAATGCATATATTTACTCCCTCCGACGTCAGAATTTCTTTATAATCTGCCGTCAGAATTCCAACGATGTGTTGTAGTGTGGGCATCAGTCGGTCGACTGAAATGCCTTCTCCTTCAGTCGGTCGACCGAACCTGGGCAGGGCAAATTTTTTGCTTGTTTATTCTTTTGCTCGTTTGTTCGTTTCTGGGTTCCGTCTTCGCTAAGTCTACTTATATAATATTTCTTAACTTTAAGCTAATAACTTTAAAACATAAATATTATATAAGGATTACCCTCATTTGGATTCAATAAAAATATCTAAAAAATCAAAATTCTTAAGAATCAAAATCTAACTTTTGGGGTTTAGTACAAATTTTTGAAAACCAGAACTTTTATAATCTCCCGGGTCAAATATGGGTAGGCTAAAGGCTTTCAAAAAAATCCTTAAAAATATCACGCTATCTAGTTTTTACCTAAGGAACAATTATCGGCATTTTTGGTGTCAAGAAAATGTCTAGATTATATAGCCCTCCAAGGAGCTCCCTAGGCTTAGTGAATTTCAGGACATTTTCTAATTTTTTAGGTTTTTGTGTTTAGGGGTTCGGGATTGGTTTTTTGGGTTCTTATGCATCGTCATGAGGATTTACAACACAAGCTAGACATCATAGACCTTAACTTTAACTTCCCGAAGAATCCCGAGCGTCGATAAGCGTCCTTGTCGATTTCTCCGATTTTTATGATCGGGGACGTCGAGCGCTAACCGACTTGGAACTTGAAAGTATTTCTCAATGAAATCATTAGTTCCATGTTTTTTATTATCAAAACCAAGATTAAGACCAAGGTTGAAAACCTTATGCCAACAGTCTTCATTGGAATTGAGTCAAACTCTTCATCAGCAACAACAATATTAGTATCAAAATCTATTGTTTTAGAAAAATCATCATGAGAAATAGAGCCAGATGGAATATTGACATCATCTTTACCCTCCCCCTTAGAAGATCATTTCTCCCCCTCATGAACAGAAACTGTAGATGGGGATTTAGGGGGTTTAAAGACCATACCTCTACCAATTTTTCTCAGAGGATGGTCAGCAATTATTCTCCCCGATTTCTTTCCCAGATTGTGACCTTGAGAAGCAAGAGGTGGAGAGATTTTTTCAGGTAGAGGTACAGGAGCAAGTGTTTCAAACTTCTCAAGTGGATTTGAAGATGTCATTCTCTTTACCAAAGAAGCATACATCTTCTTCTCAAAACCTTTCTTGCTAATTTCTCTGGCCATCTTTGAATCTTCTGTTTAATAGACGAGAAGCAGTTAAGATGACGCTTTGATGAGCAAAAACGTCGGTTACCCCTTGAGAAGATGAGCCGAGTTGCAACACCAAGGGGCCTTAATTAGGACATAATTCACATAAATTGGGTCATATGTGCAGGTCCTCATAAAACGAGAACAATAACGTACTCTCGCTGAATATTAAGGGAATCTTCATAAATTTTTGTCTTCAATGAGCAATAAGAGGAGAAATAAATATATAAAATGACCGCTGAATAATGAGGGAAACCTTCAAAGAACAAGGTAAGTGAAAAAATAATTAAAATTGAAAGACTTTTCAATTTTCCACCCCCATAAAAAATGTGTCATATGACACAAAGTCCTAGAGCAGATCTCAACTGCTCAAACCTTTCTCCATTATATGTCTTTGTGAAGATATCTACAACTTGTCTATCTGTAGGAATGTATTCCAGTTGCAACTCCATTCTTTCGACTAACTCTCTAATGTAATAAAAATGAATATCAATGTGTTTAGTGCGAGAATCCATAACAAGGTTTTTTGAGATATTTATAGCACTAGTATTATCACCATATAGAATCATTTCCTCCTGTTTGAAACCATAATCAAGCAACATATTTCTCATCCAAATCAGCCGAGTGGTGCAACTATCTGCTGCAAAGTATTCTATTTTTGCTGAAGAAAGAGAAATAGAACTTAGCTTTTTTACTTAACTAGGCCACCAGATTTGATCTAATATAGAAGCAACCACCTTAAGTACTCTTCCTGTCATTAATGTTGCCAGCCTAGTCTACATTTGTAAATCCTACTAGACAGGGGTTAGAATCAATTAATAGAATACCAAAGATCAAAATTCAGAGTACCTTTAACATATTTGAGAATTCGTTTAACTGCTTGAAGATTAGACTCCTTTAGATTAGCTTGATGTAAAAAAAATAAATATCAATGTGTTTACTGCAAGAAACCATAACAAGGTTTTTTTAAGATATTTATAACACTAGTATTATCACAATATAGAATCATTTCCTCCTGTTTGAAACCATAATCAAGCAGCATATTTCTCATCCAAATCAGTCGTGTGGTGCAACTGCTTGTTGCAAAGTATTCTGTTTCTGCTGAAGAAAGAGAAATAGAACTTAGCTTTTTACTTAACTAGGCCACCAAATTTGATCTAATATTGAAGCAACCACCTGAAGTACTCTTTATGTCATCAATGTTGTCAGCTCAATCTGCATTTGTAAATTCTACTAGATAGGGGTTAAAATCAATAGAATACCAAAGACCAAAATTCATAGTACCTTTAACATATTTGAGATTTCGTTTAACTGCCCGAAGATGAGACTCCTTTAGATTAGCTTAATATCTGGTACACAATCAAACACCGAAACATAATAAGTCAGGTTTGCTAGCTGTTAGATACAATAGACTATCAATCATACTTCTGTAGAGACTGGGATCAACACTTTTGCCTTCATCATCATTGCCTAGTTTTTCATGAGTAGAAATAGAAGTTCTAATTGCTGGTGGCCATTGCTGATTAACACATTTCTAGTAGTGATATCTACAATCTGCTTGCAGTCCATCTCTATGAGGAAGTGGTCCATGTTCCTGGGTAAAGCCAAAGATAGGGAACAGTACCTTTCGATTATAAAGCATAAATAGAGGGAAAATAATTAGCAAAAACACACAAATACTCGCCTTGAGAGTTTCATATAACGAGGCCAGTTCCCCCATCCAAATCACAAAAATCTCCATTGCAGTTAATCTTAGACCAGCCCACCGGAGGGAAGGACCATAGGCAAACATTAATGGAATTTGATACAGAGCCCTCAGGATTAAGTAGTTTTCTATAATTCAATGAATTAATTAAAATTCTCATAACCACATAGGAGATAGCAGGTCGTCCTTTACCATGCAAAATACTATTTCTAAAAAATCATAAAGTCCATAAAACATTGACAACAATGGCATTGGTATCTGAATTCAAGTTCGAACCCAAATTAGACCAAAGCCAGCTACCTAAATGCCAGTTACTCCTACTAACAAAGTCACAATTGAGATTTTGACCGAGAGAAAGCCAAACATTGGAAGAAAAATCACAATTCCAAAAAAGGTGATTCGGGGTTTCCACTTCACAATTACAAAACAAACAATTATAATCAATAGAAAAACCTAAAGCGGTAAGTCTAGATCGAGTAAGCAGGCGATTATGAAAAAAAATTCATAAAAATATTTTGACCTTAGGAGCAACAAAAGATTCCAAAAAACATTCCAATCAAAGACTGGATCAGTAGGAGAGTGACTAATGGTTTTAAGAAATAGGTAAGCAGATGATGCGGTTGCCTTACCATCAACCTCATGGGTCCAAGCCATAAAATCATCATTAGGATGTACCGAGACCTCAATACTTGATATGATCTTTTGTAAATCAGTATTGCACAAAGTAAGACCGATAAAAGAGGACCATTCATGATTATGCATTAAATAATGCACATGGGATAAACTATCAATAACATTCATATTAATAAAAGAGTTAATTACACTATATATCCTGAACTTTAGGGATATTCCCAATTTTGATCCGAACTTTCATTTGTATAAATAGTATACTCTCATTTTCAATTTGTATTAATAATATCATCTCGTTAAGTAACCATGAGTTTTGTCGTTTAACTGATGATGTGGCATTGCATACTTGTACCAACATTAAAATCAACACATAAAATTTTAATTAAAAATGAACCCACATCCAAGTTAACACGCCACGTTAGCAACAAAATTTAACCTAAATAAAAAAATAAAAAAATTACACGTCATCAAAAAATAAATCATGCGCTTATCCTCTTCTCCTGATTTCATGTTCTCCGTCAACTTCACTTGAGCCTGAGAGCTAACCCCGCCGCCCATCTGCGTCGCTACTCCCTGGCTACACCAGCTTCTCCACCACGCTCGTTCCCGCATCTGCCACCTTCTCATACACTATCTTCGTCACGCTGGTCGTTGGCTGGACCACTTTCGTCACCACCTCTGCCCCTGCATCCGCGAACTTCCCGTAGGCGCTCTTCGTCGTCGTGGATATCTTCTCTGTGTAGCTCGATCCGCGGCCCTTTTCTTCTTTCTATCAGCTTCCTAAATATGCAGGTTCAAGTAGGTCCTATGCTCGGCCATGCATAGGAACTGGAACCGGAGAGACCAGCTGGTTCGCGTGCAACCTCCTCCAATCTTTTATGTGAAGTAGTCAAAGAGGAATTAAGCGGATTACATTATGTAAAACATATCAAAATACATGTATTAATGATGACCTTCTTGTTCGTGATCCCAAACAAGAAAAATGAGGGAGAGATGCTGATGGACTAGAACATGTGCAAGAAGCTGCCATGGAACATCATTATCCTTCTCGTTGGACCCGGCTTTGCGATCGCAGATGGCATTCGAACCACCACGTTGGTGTTGCTTTTGCTCATCGAGCTTGCTGCATCCATGGTGGTGCACCCTCTTCTCCTGATGGTCCCCGGAGCCATTGGGGGCACAGTTCGCCTTCTTACATCACGCCGTCGAACGTTGTGGGATTCACCACCGAGCACATCAGAATCAAAGACATGTTGAGAGTGGGAGTGCCATTAAAGATTGCATGAATTGCAGCTCTGTCATTGCTAATGCCTACATTGCAGGTAATGTATCTTAAATTAACTTCAATCTCCAACATTGCAGGTAATGAGTTTTGCCTCTTTAATGAATTATTTGTGTTTGTAGCCACTAAGGCTGAAGAGGAACACCACGAGAAGAAGCAGGTGCTAAAGAAGGTCAAGGAAAAGGTGAAGAAGATAAAGAACACCATCAAGAAAAAGCACGGCCATGGCAACGACCATGATCATCACCAGGATCGTGACACGAACGACCAAGACGACTTCGATGATGATGTTGAGTGAAATCTCACACTAGAAGGGAGGTTGAATAGTGTGTGTCTTTTTTTCTATTTATTCATTTTTTTTTTTGCTCAAATTTAACTTCAGCTAAATGCAAATGCAACTCGGTAATGTTTTTTATCAAATATCAAACACAACAATAAGCACACACGCAAAGCAATGCTAACACGAGGAAATATAGTGGTTCGGCCAACCGCCTACTCCACTACCTTGGCTCCACACCAAGGATTTCTAACCAACTACTTTATAAAACTTGTGTTTCCCTTTAAATACAACCGAGGATACGATTCTCACCTTTTTGAGAACTCCTCAAACCTATTCACCTAGGCAAAACACAATTATACAAAGTATACCCCTAAGTGTTTACATTAGCACACCTACCAAGCTATTACAAGTAAAAACAAGTTTAAACAACACTTAAAATACAATGAAAAGAGCTAAGAAATGAAACCAAGAACCAATGCTCTTTTCCAAGCCTTCAAGCCTCCAACTTGCCAATTTGTTGAGCTCGAATCGAAACTCGACTTGAGGAAGAATGGGCGCTTGAGAAAATGTTGGCGGAAGAACTGAGCGCAAGCAATCGATCTCTAGAAGGCTCAAACTCTCCTTTAAATGCTCGATTAAGTTTCTAAGAAGGATTAAAGGAGTTAGGTTAGGGGTATTTATAACCCCTCAACCGAACGGCTCTTCAACTGGCATTTTTTTGTCCCTTGGACGTCGTTCGGTCGCTTGTCGGTCGATCATCGGTCGATCGACCGATCGATCGTCCAGCGACCGCTGGCAATCTGTGCTTTAATCACTCTGTTCGGTCGACCGGAGGGTCGACCGAATGAGTCATGATTTCGCCTCTCTACTATCCGGTCGACTGCTCGGTCGACCGAAGCACGCACTGCTAATTTTTTGCCTCAATCAGTCGACCGATCGATCGACCGAAGTAGCCTTCTGTCATTTTTTACCCATCTTCGGTCAATCGACCGATCGACCGATCGACCGAATTGGTTACTGCCAATTTTTGGCATCATTAGGTCGATCGAATTGGCTACTGCCAATTTTTGCCTTGTTTGGTCGATCGAACTCAGATTGATGCTGATTTTTTTTTTAATCTTTGTTACATGCTTTTTCATAGGTTTAGTTATCAAGTCTTAACTTGGATAACTTTACAATTAGGTTTGGGATGAGATCCTATGGGTATATTATAGGATATCTACTCAATCTATACCTGAGCCTTTTTTTTGACGTTCTTTTTCTTTCGTTTCTTGACGATCTGTTCATTCGTTTCTCCGAACGAAGTTCGCATGCTTATCGCAACCGCAACCTGAACTCAAAACTTCACACATAGATTAAATACTTATTTGTTATCATCAAAATGAAGATCTAAGCTTAAGGAGAACCCTTAAGCCAACAGAGGATAGCCTTAATGACCCTGAGATACAAGGCGGCAACTGTGCGTCTTCTATGTACTTTTTTTGAACAAAACTCTTCATTTTCTTGATTTTCTCTCTTTTGCTCCCTCTCACAAGCAAGCGAGCATGTCTCTCTCTTCAGTCGCCCGAGCCCGCCATCCCACTCGTTGCCCTCTGACGTGGCGGCGTCCAAATCGGCAAGCCTCGTGACCCTTCCTCCGTCACCTTGTTGTATGGCCAAATATTACCCACGAGTGCCACCGCCGCCCTCACGGTGGAGGAGGTTGGTAAAGGAGACATTGTAGATAGAGTGTCCTCGTTGAACCAGGTGGCCGTTGTGGTTAACACAGTGGGGCGACCGGGGTAAGTGGGGCGACCACACGGGGACGGGCATGGTGGAAAAGCTGGTGTAGTCCGGGAGCAACGATGTAGAGCATGGCGGGGTTAGTTATCAGGCTCGAGTGAAGTTGGCGGAGAAGATGGCCGCCAACGCATGATTAATTTTTTGATGACGTGTGATTTTTTTATTTTTTTATTTAGGTTAAAAAATTTGCTGACGTGACGTGATAACTTGGTGGTGGGGTTCATTTTTATTCAAATTTTATGTGTTAACTTTAGTGCGGGTACACGTATGCAGTGCCACGTCATTAGTTAAACAACAAGACTTGCAGTTACTCAACGAGAGGATATTATTGATACAAATTAAAAATAGAAGTATATTATTGATACAAATGAAAGTTAATTGATATCAAGATAATTTAGATATATAAATATTAGATACTAAAAATAAAATTATATTTTGAAAACAAATGTATAATTATTTTTTTCCTAATTATAACCGTAAAATCCTATGCATAAAATATTCTTATACGGGAAGTAATTTTGTAAGCCCTTTGGGAAAAATAAATTATTAAATTTATCCGATAGTTGGCCTCCACATCATTGGGATTATTTAGAGTTAATTTTGGTTTGCCCTCAATGTTTAAATTTTCATCAATTTGTGCTCCTGTTTCATATATAGTAGTTTTTTACTCTTTGTATTATAGTTTGTGGGGCCTGCTTCTCAAATCAGATGGAGTCCTACTATGTTATCCACAAGACACGGATCAAACACGGGATAAACACGTTCGCTTACTCACCGCCACCACTATCCTTAAGTTGTTTTATTCCAAAGTGTTCTTTTAATTCACATCTTTTCATATCTCGTATGCTTTTGCCGATATGTTTATGTTTAAAAAATCGTGAATGTATTTTTACATCTGGAAATTCACTAAAACACTTCCAGATTCTTATCTCCAGATATCATTACAATTGATCGTACGTACGTCTAACTAATCACAAGAACTTTGACTTGATCTAACTCAAGTCAACGCAGTGTCCCCATCATCCTCCAGTGTCATCAGATCTTGCAATCCTGCCCACAAGTCCACTAGCTCCTGGCCTTGCTGATCCATCGTGCTGTCTTGTTGTTGCTGCGGCTGCTGCTGTTGTTGTGAGTGATAGGAAGATGAGAGCGAGCGCAAGTGGCCTTCGCTGCCTTGCGCCGGCGACTGCTCCGGAAATGGGAAATTGAGCTTAGCCCGCGCTCCTCGGAACTCGATGGCGGCCGTGTCGTACGCCCGGGCCGCCTCCTCCGCCGTGTCGAACGTCCCCAGCCACTTGCGTACGGCCCGTCTCGGGTCCCTGATCTCGGCGGCCCATTTCCCCCATGGCCGCTGCCGGACGCCCCGGTACTTGCCCTTCTTCTTCCTTCTTCTGACCTGCACCCCGCCGCCAATGCTCGCCGACGTCGCCGGTGGCGTTGCGTTGTCCTCGGCGGTAGGAGATGAAATGAAGAAGTTGCAGCCGAGGCAGCCGCCAATGCCGCATATCGAGCAGGTGCCGGAGGCCTCCGGAAGCTCGGCGGGGTAGCCGGAGACGACATGAATGAGGGCTGCGACGATGACGGACTGCTCCTGCTGAGGAGAGATGCGGCAGAAGTAGCTGTGCTGCGGCATCGACGGCGCTGCCGCCTCGTAGGGAGCGGAGGAAAGTGCGGTGTGGTGGAGGTGGAGGTGGCGGACTCCGGTTGCTACCATTAATGATGTCTGTACGTGAGCTTCGCTTAGCAGCTACTTGAAGACTGCAGTAGTCACTGCTCACTAGCGAGGGAAGGCGATTACGGAAGGGAGGAGCGCGGGATAAGAATATAAAGCGCGCGGGGGAATGAGAATGTGACGTCAGAGTTGACAAAACGAGGACCCCAATCACCCCACGCGGACACGGATCGGTTGAGGAATAGGAATTCGCTCTGCCCGTGGAGAGAATTGAGTGGACCTTTCTCGCTTTATTGAATATTATTTTATGAAGGTTGAGTTTTAGGTGCATTTATCACGTGTTGAACGCGAGGAAATTGAATGGTTCTTCGGATTTGCTCAAGGAGCCCTGAAATTAATTGGTTGGTTGTTGAAGTAGGAGAGGCTGATATTATTCGATTAAACCACTTGTGCTCAAGTGGTAGTAGCATCCGAATATATTGGTTAGGTCTTGGATTTAATCCCTAGTTATAGCGCTTTGTGCGCATTTTTTACGTCTTTGTACGTCTTGTAATACGCCTGGTGCGTATATTATCGTGTTTGTGATTTGTAATGATTGTGTTATAAAGTTATTTTTTGGAAGAAGAAAAAAACCCTTCTTTACGCTTTTCTAATTAAGTCGGCTCCAATCTGTTTCGTGTTTTAAAAGTATATGTATAGAGTTATTAGACGAAATTGAACTCGACTTTTGTAAAATTATTAATTTTGATTAATCCTTTAATTGATTTCAATTGTATATAAGAACTTTAATATTAATTCCAATAATGGCCCCTCATCTACAAGCCGTGATGTCGTCCGTTAACTTGCTGACGTGATGAATTAAAAATAATTTTTAAATATCATCACGTCAGAATAGATCTGCGTAGACTTTATTTGAAGCCCACTTCTTTAATATTAAACTGTGTCATTCCTCCTCTTCCAAATTCATGCTACTTTAAGGGTTCGGTCCTGGCATGGAAAAAAGCTCAATCAAGGAAGAAGGTGGATAAGATTCCACTCACATAAGGAGGGGAAAACAAAGAGGTAGACGATCCTCAAGTCATCGCGATTATCGCTCCGACGATGACAAGATCTCCGGCCAAGACTCCAAGTGGTCTCGCCCCTCCCCTTAGCCTCGGCGTTCGTGCGGCTTCCCTTGGAATCGTACGATCACCACACCCATTCTATTTTTTTATATTATCATTATGCCCTCAACTTAAGTTAATCCCCTAAACTCACTCAACTAACCCAAATTGAGTTCTGATCGGACCCCCGAACTCGACTCGATCGAGCCCAACTCAGATCCAAAATCCAAAACAACTTAATAGGCACAATTTTCCTTTCGCAATTGGGTCATACCTCAAATCGTGCCTTACGACGATTCACTCGGCCAGCTCCGACGCACATTCCAGCTTTCCCATTGAATTGAAATCAAACCAAATCAAATCAAAATAGTGAGGGTATTACAATTTAGATGTACAATAAACAATTAATCAAAAACTAACATATTTAATCAACATGTAATCAACATGTAATAAAAAAAATGACATATTTAATCAACAACGAATTTAATCTATAATCAACAATTAATCAACCATCAAATTTAACAAAAAATTTAAAAATATTTTTTCCCATTTGCATCGAACTGCTGGGGCAGAAACCCCCAGCTCTGGCACCAGCGTCCACGTTGGGCGTACCTATGCAAGTTGAGACGACGACAAGCGAGCTACGATGAGCGACTGAGATCAACGAGTACTACTGGAAAAATGGGCTCTAGTCGTTGCTGGGCCGTTGCTAAAAACCATCAGCAACGGCTTGCAACGGCCCTACTCGTTGCAACGGAGCCATGGCAGAAAAGCGTGTTGCTGATAACTTAGCAACGACCGCTCGAGCCGTTGCTAATAATATTATCAGCAACGATTTTGCCACGTACATGGAGCCGTTGCTGAAAACATTAATAGCAACGGCTGGTGAGTCCGTAGCAACGCAATTAGTAAAAGACCGTTGCTAAGCCGTTGCTGTAGGTCATCAGCAACGACTTTCGATAAACTTTTAGTAACGGCTATCCCACGGACGGTCGTGGGAAAGCCGTTGCTGATGATGTGAACCTGGAAACGAAAAAAATTAAAATTTTAAATTTTCATTGATACATTGATACATTATCTGATACATAACTCACACACCCATACACTCATACACACATTCATTCACACATCACAAATACACCAAGATATACATCAAAATAATTATATTTATATTTATAATTATCCACAATAGTATAAAAACTATTCAAATGCAAAATTGAAGTATCAATATCCAAACAAAATAAATTAAACAAGTATAATATCTCAGTAACAAAGTCAATATAAAAAAATCTCACGATGACGATGGAGGATGGCCTAGATCATTTGGCAGGGTCTGGAGTGCTTGAGTGTACACCGGCGTGGACTGACTCGAGGACGATGGATGAGATGATGCCGAAGAGATGTCTACTTCGGGATGACCTGACATGTTGCGTAGCATATCATGCATCTCCGCCATCATCTGACTCTGGCGCTCCATCATCTCAGTCTGACGCGCGATCGTTTCCTCTAAAGTCCTTATTTTGCTACTATGATCATAACTGGATCTGAAGGTGGACGGCCGCTCACCAGCAACCAGAGGGGTCGGTGCCCCAAGTGGCCCTAGCACGGCTCGCACATGACCACTATCTGTAAAGCCATATACGCGGCCATGGTCCTAGCCACCTGCGGCCTCGACTCACGTTGTTGGGTCAAAGTCCTCGGGGGTGCCCCCGCGCTGCACCACTGTCTTGGTGTAGGTCTCCTACTCAAGTTTGATTTTTTGTTTAATATTTATCATAAAACTTAAATTATAAATATATAATGAATAATTTAAACAAATATATAATTACCATAATGTATGCAGCGCGGTTGTCGATGTACTCCACGGTTCCATCTGCTCGACGGTGAGTCCGCTCAAACACCGCCATCGGGGAGGGTCGAATGGACAGTCCCGTCATCCGACACTGTCGTCTACATTTACAAAACATAATACATTAATTAGTACGCATAGTAACAAATAAAATATATAATTAAAAGGTATACTTACCATACGGTTCACGTGCACTGCAAATACAATAGAACCGCCGGTGTGACGCGCTACTCCCCCCGACATGCGATTTCTAGCCGCATTCCTAGAAACCTCCTGCCATTGATCCGTCGACTATATTCCTATGAGCTGGTCCCATATTGTCCGTTGTACCTTGCCCGGGAAATAGCCTCTCAGGCAGCGTAAATAAAGGGCCTCTGGTCCTCAGCCCATGTATAGCGAGCCTGCATAATAATAATATCACTACCAATATTAATCATAATGCATGTATAAAAAATAATAATATGTGCCTCAAACTCACGCCATAACATGTCGACGTGCTCGCTAGGCACGTGAGACCACGTAGGCCATGTCCCGTGCATGTATCGTCGAATAGTAGAAGAAATGCTCCTCGGCACTTCTTCTTGCTCGAACCTGCACAACAAAAATAAATTTTAATATTATATTATGATATAATGAATTTGTAATGATTCATAATTCATGATATATTACCGCTCCCCAATCACGCTAATAAATCTACGTGATTCTGTGGCTGGTGGAGGCTGCCACCTGTTCGGCCCGTGTGGCCGCCTGTGTTTGGATGTACTAGCCTCGGCAGTATAATCGGCATGAGGATCAACAACAGGAAGATCAGCAACATGAGTAAGTGCTGGAGTCTCACCGATGGGAGACTCCGAAGCTCTCCTGCGATGATAACCACGATCAGACATATTTGTCGAATTGACATATAATTAGATTATTGTATAAATAGTAGATATATATTTAATATAATATACACTACTAGAAACTGGGTCTTCAGCAACGGCTATCAGCAACGGCCGCTCAAGCCGTTGCTATTTGCAACAACATTCTTACGACTGCTCGAGCCGTTGCAGATATGTTGTATCTGCAACGGCTTTCTAACGGACATGCGAGCCGTTGCTGATAATGTTAATTATCAGCAACGGCTTTCTAACAGACAAGTGAGCCGTTGTAGATGATAACTTATTAGCAACGGCTTGCTAACGGACAAGTGAGCCGTTACTGATGATAACTTATCAGCAACGGCTTTCTAACGGGCGAGTGAGCCGTTGCTGATAAGTTTATATAGGTCGCAGATCGCGCCCGCCCCACTTCTTCCTCCCGCTGCTGCCGCCTCCGCCGCCGCTCCTCTCCTGCCTCTCGCCGCCGCTGCCGACGCCGACGACGCCTCCCGCTGCTGCCGACACTGTCAGGTATGTGCCCTCCGGCCGGCCGTCTCTTCCTGTTGCGGCCGGTAGAAAATCCGACCGAAACCCTAAAAATAGGGTTTCGGCCGACGGCGATCGGCCGATGGCCGCCGCCGGACTTTGTACATTGGCCGGACAGTGTGTCCGGCCACTGTACGCCGGCGCCGGAGTCCACCTGACTCCGGCGCCGAAATTTGTAGTTTAATATTTTTTTATTGTTTTTTTATTGTTTTTTAATTGTTAATTAATTATTTAGATTAATTATTTAGATTAATTGTTTAATTTGTTAGAATAATTTTTAGGGTTTAGATTAATTTCGGAATTATCCAATTCGGACGCGCGCCGGAATCGTCCACTTCGGAGAGTATATATTTTATTCAGATGAAGAAGAAGAAGAAGAAGAAGAAGAAGAAGAAGAAGAAGAAGAAGAAGACTATTATTCAGATGATGAGGAATAATTATAAAGTATATATTTTATTAAATATATCTCTACTATTTATACAATAATCTGATTATATGTATGTTCGACAGATATGTCTGATCGTGGTTATCGACGCAGGAGAGCTTCGGAGTCTCCGATCGGTGAGACTCCAGCACTTACTCATGCTGCTGATCCTCCTGTTGCTGATCCTCATGAGGATGATACTGCCGAGGCTAGTACATCCAGACGCAGGCGGCCATGCGGGCCGAACAGGTGGCAGCCTCCACCAGCCACATAGTCACGTAGATTGATTAGCGTGATTGGGGAGCGGTAATATATCATGAATTATGAATCATTACAAATATCATTATATCATAATATAATATTAAAATTTATTTTTGTTGTGCAGGTTCGAGCAAGAAGAAGTGTCGAGGAGCATTTCTTCTACTATTCGACGATACATGCACGGGGCATGGCCTACGTGGTCTCACGTGCCTAGCGAGCACGTCGACATGTTATGGCGCGAGTTTGAGGCACGTATTATTATTATTTTTACATGCATATATGATGATATATTAATACTGGTACTGATATTATTATTTTGCAGGCTCGCTATACATGGGCCGAGGACTAGAGGCCCTTCATTTACGCTGCCTAGGAGGCTATTTCTTGGGCAAGGTACAACGGGCAGCTGGGGCAGGCTCGGTCCCAGGCGATGGCCCGAGCTGGGACCACTAACATCGCGGAGACTCGGGGATACGACCCCGGTTGGATTACTCCGGATATATGGGACCAGCTCGTGGGAATATGGTCAACGGATCGATGGCAGGAGATTTCTCGGAATGCGGCTAGAAATCGCATGTCGGGGGGAGCAGCGCATCACACCGGCGGCTTTGTTGCATTTGCAGTGCACGCGAACCGTATGGTAAGTATATCTTTTAATTATATATTTTATTTGTTACTATGTGTACTAATTAATGTATTTGTTTTGTAAATGTAGACGACGGTGTCGGATGACGGGACTGTCCAGCGACCCTCCCCGATGGCGGTGTTTGAGCGGACTCACCGTCGAGCACATGGGACGGGGGAGTACATCGACAACCGCGCTGCATACATTATGGTAATTATATATTTGTTTAAATTATTCATTATATATTTATAATTTAAGTTTTATGATAAATATTAAACAAAAAATCAAACTCGAGTAGGAGACCTACAGCCAGACGGTGGTGCAGCGCGGGGGTACCCCCGAGGACTTTGACGCAGCATCGTGGGTCGAGGCCGCAAGTGGCTGGGACCATGGCCGCGTATATGGCTTCGCAGATAGTGGTCATGCGCGAGCCGTACTAGGGCCACTTGGGGCACCGACCGAAGACTCCGAAGCTCTCCTGCGACGATAACCACGATCAGACATATCTGTCGAATAGACATATAATCAGATTAATTATTGTATAAATAGTAGAGATATATTTAATAAAATATATACTTTACAATTATTCCTCATCATCTGACTAATAGTCTTCGAATTCTTCCTCTTCTTCCTCTTCTTCATCTTCTTCATCTCCAGCTTCCTCAATTTCATGATCGTCATCATCAGCATATTCAACTTCTAATTGAATTGACGTTGTGTCTGCATCCTCGAGTATTGGAATAATACGATCTACAACAGGAGGATCATCTTCTTGATAGAAACCATCTGTCATATCAGGTATCAGCTCATTTTCTCCTACTATCGGATCAATTTTTCCTCTACCTTTAGTCTTACAGACTACACGCCAATCTGCTCTATCTTTATTTCGAGCTAGATACTTCGCGTAATATACTTGTTCGGCTTGTGATGTCAATATAAAAGGCTCATTTGCTGCCAATTTATATTTGTAATTAACATCAACAAGTTTGTATTTTGATAGAAATCCTTTGTTATATAGATGCAGAGTGACAGTCTCCCGATCCAAAAATCGTCCATTCAAACAAATGCGGCACAGACATCGGATTTGATCACCGATGCTAACAAAATTCCGATTCGAATATGCGAAATTTAGGAAGTACATTACGCCTAATCGAAACTCATTCGTTAAAACTCCATGATCAAGACGTCGGTACATCCAACTTCGATCAGCCAACATGATTCTGTCAATCAATGATAATTTCTTTGGTTAATGCCTATAGGTGAGATTGTCCTATTTCATTCGAAATTTATGTTATTTATATTGCACTAAGTACTTATTTTAATCGCTAACTTCATTTTAAATTTCGGCAGCATCTCCCTACAGTTCTCCGAATACGCATATCATCTGGGCGCGTATCGGAGAACAAGAGAGATGCTGCCGAAATTTAGAATAATTAGTTAACAGTTAAAAGAAAAACGTAAGTGCAGTACAAATAATTATATTCCCAAATTATCCAATCAGGGATAGTTCAAGAATTGTACGTCGTATAAAAGATCATCTACTTCTTTTACACGAACATACAATCCCCGAACGGATCTAAGGTTTTGCTAAATCATATCTGACTCGTCGATGCGTACGTGAAATATATCAACTCGTCGGATGGATGATTATTTTCTAAATATTTTGAGTAAGTTCGAGTCCATATTGAACAATTTCGACACGAGTCCAAATTAGACGATTCCAGCGTGAGTCCAAAATGAACTATTCCGGTGCGCGTCCGAAGTGGACGATTCTGGCGCGCGTCCGAAGTGGACAATTTCGATGCGAGTCCACTGAGGACAACTTTGGACTAATTAACAATATTTTAACTAATTAATTAATATTAATCTACATCATTTTCATTCATTTACATAATTAACCTACCATTATTAAATATTAATCTAACTAAATTAAACTAAAAATTAATATAAACTCTAAAAATTAATCTAAACCCTAAAAATTAATCTAACAAATTAAATAATTAATTAACAATTAAATAAATAAATCTAAAACTATGATTTTCGGTGGACTCTGGCGCCCGCGTATAGTGTTCGGACACTGTACAAGCTCCGACGGCGGCCATCGGCCGTCCGTCGTCGACTGAAACCCTAAAAATAGGGTTTCAGTCGGATTTCTCGCCGGCCGCAACGGGAAGAGAAGGTCGGGCGGCGAGGAATACCTGAAATCGGCGGTCAAGGACGGACGACAGCGTCGGCAGCGGCAACTCGGCGGCGTCGCCGTCGACATCGGCGGTGAGAGACGGGAGGAGGAGGCGGCGGCAGCAGCAGGAGGAGGAAGAAGGGGTGTGCACGATCTGCGACCTATATAAAATTATCCGCAACGGCTCACTTGCCCGTTAGAAAGCCGTTGTTGATAAGTTATCATCAGCAACGGCTCACTTGTCCGTTAGCAAACCGTTGCTGATAATTAAAATTATCAGCAACGGCTCGCATGTCCGTTAGAAAGCCGTTGCAGATACATATCTGCAACGGCTTGGGCGGCCCTACGAATACCGTTGCAAATAGCAACGACTTGAGTGGCCGTTGCTGATAGCCGTTGCTGAAGACTCAATTTCTAGTAGTGGAAAGACGGTGGCAAAGAGCAGCGGCGGCACGAAGAAGAAGAGAGAGGAAGATGAAGAGGGAAGGGGAGAGTGCGGCCGCCACAGCTATCACAAGGTCGTCGCTAATAAGTATTTTAATTTGACTTCACGCCTGCGCCCTCTATCTATCATCAATGACTTCAAGTGGCCGTCGTTGAATCGTTGCGTAGCCGTCGCATATGATATATCATTAGCGACAACTCTGACGATCGTATATAGGTAGGTCATAGCCGATAGCGACGATCATGTCGGCTAAAATATACAAGTGTTTTTCTAATTTAACATACACAAGTGTTAGATGATACGAATAATTAGTAGTGTCATAATCCGAACTAAAATGTACATACGTTTTTTCTAATTTAACATCAAGACAAATCTATTTTTAAAAAATAAAATAAAATGATTGATGAGAATAGTGTTAGATGATATGAATAATTTAATTATTAAATATAAGTTAAATTAAAAATTGATTTAAATAATTTTGAGGTATTGACTAGAATTTAGATAGATTTCAAATATTTAAAATAACAAGAAAAAGAATATGTGCATGCAATTAGCTATGAACAGAAGAAAGGTAAGTTCAAACTACCAGTTCTATATCTTCATTTTCATTAACTAACACTTTTATATAATTAATTAGAGTTAAATCACTAAAGACATTAAACAAATGTAATAAATGATTAGTTTATTATTTGAAAATAATATTAATTTTTCTTTAGATTTAAGTATTTACTAATCTTAATTATTGAAAATCATGATTTACTATGATGCACGTAAAGTTCACCTGACAAATACGAACAGTAATGATGTTATAATGATATTTATAAAATATTTACATATTTTTAAGGACAAATATTTCATATCAAAATTTGAAGAATGAATATGTTTTTTTTTTTTTTTGCAAAAGTATATTATACGAAAATATCCCACGAGGTTGCTTAGTATTTAGGAGATAAAATCACGTGTGAGCGTGCCAAATAAGTTGGGGACGTACGGCTTCCACGCCCGATTCAGAGCAGAGCTTCAGGCACGAAATAATTTTGGTTGGCACTATAATTCATGCACTAGAAAAATGATTTTGGAATTCATATACAAGCTAATCAGCTGTGTCGTCACTGATTTTTGACTTCTCATTTCATCACTATGGGCCCGTTTGGTTCGCAAATTGCTCATCACAGGACACCAGACAGGGACAAGGACAGGACATCAGATGTCCTGGGATAGTAGTTATACCGTGTTTGGTTCGCTAAGAACATGATACGATATTCAGTCCCGTCTTGCGTTTGGTTCGTTAAAATAGAGTCCTGTACAAGACAATATGACCAAAATACCCTTATAAATTTTTAATGCTCAAATTTAATTTTAAATATAAAAGTCTTTCTACTTAGTCTTAAATTTTAAAAAATAATTACATTTTATTGAGAATTATTGAGCGTGAATCTGAATGATGATGCTCAAAATCAAATAATAGTGATGTTTGTACCGGTCATGAAAGAAGTAATCAAATACATAATCCATCTGTAACTATAATTTGAGAATCTATTTACGGGTCTTGAACAGTTTTAGCAGCGTATAACATCAACAATAACATCACCTCATCATCTTCTCCGCATTGAAATGGAAAGAGAAAGAGAAAGAGTAAGAGCTAGAGAAGCTTCTTCTCCTTCTCCGGTCGGATTTAGGTCCTGGGTTTTACTTCTGCTCTTCTCCATTCTGCTACTCCTATTTTTCCCTCTCTCCTTCCGCGGTTCCCGTCCCTTTGCGGTGAGGAATGGATGGGATGTCCTCAACCTCCTCCTCGTTCTCTTCGCCATTCTCTGCGGCGTCCTCAGTCGTCGTTCCGGCGGCGACGACGCCGACGGGTTCCCCCGCCACGCGGCCTCCGAGGAGTGGCTCGGCTTCGCCAGTCGTCGTGCGCACGTTAGCTACTCCCACCGCCCCACGGAGGACACTCCGGCGGCAGACGTTATCCGGATGCGGAGCGACAGTTCCTATCCTGTTCAGATTAGGCCGGATATGGCGGCATTGAACTCCGGCGCCAGCCCCGCCTCTGCGGAGTGGCATCGCTATGATGACGCTCAGCTCTACCACTGGAGGTTGGAGTCCGGTGGCTGGGAAAGAGAAAGGTTTGCTGATTTTGAGTCGAAGACGATAGCGGTGGATAAGTACGTTCTTCGGAGAAGCCCCTCCCCGAGATCTAGATCTCCGCCTAGTCCGCCGTCACTGCCACCGCAACCGAATCCAAGGTGGACGGAAGTTGATGGGATCTTTGAATCAAAAAAGCCCCATTTGTCGTCGTCACCGCAGCCGCCGTTGCAGCCGTCGCAGCGTCAACCGAGGAGAAGGCGGAGAAGGACAGTCGAGAAGGTTTCGGAGAACAGGGAGGTGCACAAAGATGAGATCTTTGGGTCGGATAATCCCCATCCACGATCACCGTCACCCCCGCCTCTGACGCAATGCCCGCTGAGGAGGAGCATGGAGAAGTATCGGGAGAGGGAAGTGGGACACAATGCAACGTCCGAGACGAAGAGGGCAACGAGGTCTTTTTCCCTCGTTGTCCTCCGCCCAGATTTGGTGTACCGAGAATTTTCTCGGTACACCAATTTGGCTCAAAATCCTGTCCCGAACAGGAATTAAAATCCAGTCCCTCCCATTTTTTGCAAAACAAACGGGGGACAAGAGCCAAAATCCAGTCCAGTCTCCCATTTTTTAACGAACCAAACGGGCCCTATGATTAACTTGTGGGACCGCAGTCACCGCACTCAGCACTTTATGTCGCCATATTGCAAGTCTTATCATTGAAATATATCATGCACAACACACTGTGTATACTGTATACTGGGAGATGGTACATAGATTAGATTCAAGGAATTTGCAATGAGTTAATCGAGAATCATACCTCACAAATATGTAGTTCTCAAAATTTCATGTTCATTTCACCAACTAATAATTTAGTGGTGATATATCTGAATGAATCTTAATTTGAGGTCTAAGATTTATTTTGGAGAACAATTAATAGAGTCTGGAGGTTTGGATGTTATTTTGTTAAAAAATATAAAAGAAATTTTTCACTTGATTGGTAATATATTTAAATATTTTCTACGTCGGTTATCCGTATTATTAGTTCGGTGAAAATGTATATTATCAAGATAATATGATTTGATGATAAATTGACTCAATCAAACCTATCAATGTATTGAATCCAAATAATTTAAATTAAGATTCTGGATAATCTAGATACATTGTCATGTAAAAAGCGCTTCCAAAAAGAATTATACTCATTTGTATATAAATTCAAAAAAAAAATCCATACAAAAGTGAATTATTTTCATCAAAACTCAATATGCTTAAATCTATATTGAAAATTCTAACACCTGAAAAAGTATCTCTAACAATATTTCCTTTTTGCTATTTATTTTTTTTTAAAAAAATTACATTACAAGAGACACTTGTCTTAATGAGAAAAAAAGAACAATAGTGAAAAAAGACAGGTCTATTCGAGCTAAATTAGTCAAGATTAATTATAGTGCACCCGTAACTTTCAGACATATATAAAAGGATATAATTACAAAGGGCAGAAAGCGACATGGATGTAACTTAATTAGCAATATGTAGCGGTAACGGAGCAGTCAGCTTATCACGTAGTGGATCATAACCGGGCGCGGAGTTCCCACGGTGAAGTGTTTGACCCACCTTAGTGGGTTTTACGGCCAGCTGTCATCAATCAGGTACTTGACCAGAACTTTCAACGTTTGAATCAGCTTTCATCTTATAGAAGTTTACCAATAGTCAACGCTAAAACAGTCAAAGGACAGGCCACGTAAGCATCAGACGAATGCAGGAGACGCAATCGATCCGTTAACTAATCAGTCGTCGGCCCCACAAAAGCGCAGTGGCGCACATTGCACAAGGCGTTAATTTCACTCATTTGAATCGATCGAACCGACCATTATGCAGTTTATCCATGAATTTGGCGTGATTTGTTTAATCAGTCCGGTGTTAAACAATATATTGCTAATAAAAATAAGACAAAAAAGAAAACTTAACAGCTTTAGATAATTAATTTGAATTTGAAAGTTGAAATATATTTAGCCAAGGAATATCAGAGTGAATTAACCTAGGAATATCTTGCAATCAGTAGGAAAACGTTAATCAAGTCATGATGATTAATTTCTAACCTTCTTAAACACTCAAAATTTCAAATGCATAATTTGAACTTAAAATAAAACTAATCAATACAAATTATGGTAATATACCAAAAACGTGGTGATGATAGTACTAGTAAATGTGAGGATTTATCTGGATGAAGACTTTTTTGCACCTATTTTTTAGTTATTCATTTAAAATTGGTGCACATAATGGTTGATAATATTCGTTCTCATCGATAATGATATTGATTAATTTTAGTGATAAAATTTTATATACGAATTTTAACACTAGGTAGACAAATAAAAAAATTAGATAAAAAATAATTTTAAGATATACTACTTATAATCGATCAGGGACGTACGCAGGATTTTGAAAATGAGAAATATAAAAAAATTTAAAATTAAAATTATGGTGTTCAGATACGTACAATTTATGGGTGCGAGGGCTTGCTCTCGTGGTACGGTATAATATAATTGTATAAAAATACTTTTAACATAAGACGATCAAAATATATAGATCAATAAATGAAAAATAAATAAAAGTAGTATTTTATAATAAATAAAAATCAACCAATCAAAGTAATATTTAGTTTTGAGCGGAATTATTTACCTTATAAAACTAGAGTTGTATTCACACAATCAAGAACTATACGATTATTTAAACCACTTGAAGCTACCCGTTAACATAGAGATAATATGTACTGTTTTCTTTAAAATAATTTAATGATTTATACTTAAAAAATTAAATTTCATTAATCTTAAAAATAAATACAAAATAAGAATTAATAACAAAAATTAAAGTATAAAATTACTTTTTATTTTTATTTTTAAAAAATGGGGGACCAAATGTCCCCCATTGGCCCATTTGATACGCTGCATACGCCCCTGCTTATAACATGTCATATGATTAATAATAATACGTTACTCTTCATCATCAAATACATGTTTTTAATTTCTTACAAAAATTAAAATCGTGCTATCGGACTCGAATCGAGCCATTGGAGTCAAGCTATCGGGCTGATTCTAACCGGGATATCGGGCTGGTTCTAACCAGGCTAGAGGTGGCAATGAGTGGGTCGTGCTTGGGTCAACCCGGGCCTAAGCAAGCCCGTTGCCAGTCGTCTCGTGCCAGGCTAAGCCTGGGCGCAGACCAACCTGGTATGCTCGAGGATGGCCACTTGGCCTAGCGCGTGCCATGCTCAGTACGGCATGGACACGAGCCATGCCGAGTGTTGGCTTTAGGTTTTCAATTTTAGCCTTAATTTTGGTTTTGATGGTTTTGATGATAACAAACATGAGACTAATGATTTCATTGAGAAATATTTTTAGGTTCCATATCGGCTAGCGCACGAGGTCCGTGATCGGAAAAATCAAAGAAATCGGAAAATCGGAAGGACGTTGGTCGACACGCTCGAACTCTTCAAGAAGTTAGAGTTTAGATTTAGGGTGTCTAGATTTATTGTATATCCTCTTTATGATGCAAATAACCCTTAAACTAAACCCAAAACCCAAAACATAAAAATTCGAAAACCGCCGCTGAATTCACTAAGCCTAGGGAGCTCATTGGAGGGCTATATGACCTAGATAGTTTCTTGACATAAAAAATGGCGGTAATTGTTCCTTGGGTTAAAATTAGATAACGAGATATTTTTAGGGATTTTTTGGAAGCCTTTAGCCTACCCTTATTTGACCCGAGAAGTTAGAAAAAAATTTCGTTTTCTGAAAATTTGTACTAGACCAAAAAAATTAGATTTTGATTCTTAAAGATTTTGATTTTTTAGATATTTTTATTGAATCCAAATGGGGAGTAATCCTTATATAACTTTTATGTTTTAAAGTTATTTAACTTAAAATTAATAAATATTATATAAGTAGACTTAGTGAAGACGGAACCAGAAAAACAAACAAAGAGAGCAAAACTGCCCAGTCCAGCCTAGGATCGATCGACCGACATAAGCCAAAAATTGGCAGTAGGCTCTTCGGTCAACCGATCGATCGACCGAACTACCAATCGTGAGGCTCGGGCCTCTTCAGTCAATCCGTCGGTCGATCGAACAGCGCGATTTAAGCGCAGTAAGCTTGTCGGTCGACCGACCTGCGTTTGCTAAAGATGCAAGATCGCGTCAGTTGATCGACGGGTCGACCAGATGACGAATCGATGATCTTGTGTTTGGGTGGTCGACCCGTCGATCAACCGACCACAGAGGAAAGAGCAGCAATCGAATGATCGGTCGATCGACTTATCGATCAGCGGCCTGCAACGGATAGAAAACTATCCGTTGAGCTGTCGTTTCTTCACCAAGGTATAAATATACCCTCATATAAATCTTTTAACTTCTTCCTTGTCTTTTACAGATTTTATTGAGCAATTAAAAGGAAGATTTGAGCCTTCTAGAGATTGATTAAGCGCGCTCTGTTCTTTCCGCGAACATTCTCTCAAGCGCCAGCTGCTGCCTCAACTCGGAAATTGAATCGAGCTCTACGACTCAAGGATTGAGAAGAGCATTTATTCTTGTTTTATTCCAAGCTCTTTTCAGTATAATTTTTATCTGTTATTTGAACTATTTTTCTTTGATTTGAGTTTGTACGAAGACCAAGTGTTAGGTCTTCTTGTGAGAAAGTGGTTACCTTGTTGTGAAAGTGTAAATCCACTTCTAATTGTGTAAACGTAGTGTTACTAGGATTAGTCGAGTTGTCCCTTAGGGTTGAGGTGGAAGAGTGCTCTCGATAAGAAGGCGGAGACTTCCAGATGTGGAAGTACCTTAGGTCGAGAGTGAGACTCTTCGGAGAAAAGTCCTCAGTGTAAGGGAAACCTAATTAATATAGTAAAACTAATTTCGAAATCCTAAGCGGGGTGCATAGGTAGTGGAGTGGGCATTGGGGCCGAACCACTATAAATTCTGTGTTAGCATTGTTATTTATTATTTCTTGTGCTTAATTGTTTATATCGCTTCCGCATCAAATCGTAAGTTTGCAAATTGTCTAAACGATTAAAATCGGAATTTAGGCTAATCAATTTAGCTAACACACTATTCACCCCCTTCTAGCGTCGTCATTTCTCGTACACCGAGCACAGCCCGCGTGCCCTAGGGATGAGCCCAGCCCGTCTAGACCAATTGGATTTTTTTTCGGATCGGGGCAAGCATGGGCCTTTTTTGACCGGGTTCGTTCCATCAATGGTAGAGATAAAATGTTGGTAAGATCGAAAGGCCTATCAAAACCTTAATCTATTGCTACTACTAGAGTTTGTAGCATGACTCCAGTAAAATATTAAAAGTAGTTTTATTTATCGATCATTCACATAATTTTTTTAAGATTAATTTCATTTTTAAATTATTTAGCTAGATTCTACGAGAACATTCGAGAATACAAGTTATAGCAAAAAATCTTGTGTTTTTCTAAAACAAAATTATGAAAATTTATTAGTAAAATATTCATAATATATTTATTTCTAGTTTTTTATTTTTATTTTGTTATCTTTAATTTTTAATATATTGTATTTTATATAATAAATAGTAATTTTGTTCATTTTTAGAATTAAATAAATAAAATTTCAAATTAGAAACGGTTAAAAAGGAGGAAAGTACCTTGAATTAGAAACGGTCAAAACCGTATTTTTAGAATTAAATCGATAAAATTTTGTTTAAATCAAATTTCATATGTAAGCAACTAATTATTTAATGAATTAATTCTTTAAAGATAACTTCAAATTAATATAGGGTAAATTACACTGGTCTCTCCTAAGATTTAATGAAATTACACTAATATTTCATTTATTTATAATTTTGTCTTATAACCCTCTTGAGTTTTGTAAATATTTGTTAGTGGAGTGTCTGTCATGTGCCCTGCATATGCTTACTAATGATATTTTTTAAATATTTGCATATTTTTTTTATTTTAAATGATAAAATACCCCTATGTCATTTTTATTTTTCTTAAAAAATTTATTTTAAAAATATTTTTAAAATAAAATAATTTATTTTTAAAATATTTATTCAATTATTTTATGCATGTATTTTAATATATTTTCAACAAAGGTATAAGAGAGAAATCACATTAATAACGAACTCTATTTAACACCGTTAGATATAAGGGAGATAAGTGTCACCTAGACAAATATAAGGAAGATCAGTATAATTTTACTAAATCTCGGGAGAGATTAGTATAATTACCCATAATTAATATATGTAAGCGTCAACTATGGGTAGCACACTTGGTGGCAATATGTTAAATGTTGCCTAGAGATTTAGAGTTTGATCCATAGTAATTTTTAGTTTTTATTATAAAAAAATATATATAGGTAAGCAATTGATTCAAAGATTTATTAACTCTCGAAACCAAAATTATAGGCCTTTAGCTCTCAAATGGTAGCAATATTTTATTATACGTAAGCAATTGATACAAAAATATATCATGGCTTACATCCTCCTAGAATTTATTACATCCTGAATGAAGCATAAATTGCTAAGACTTAGCAATCGCACGCACATTGATGATTAATACATTTGACGATGCACTTATCACAAAAAAAATGATTAACACAATCTATAGCCCAAGTGCAACTTGTTAGAGCATCGGCCCGTGCGGAAAGTGCAACGCCTACAAGAAAGTAAATTCACAATACAATGTCATTTTTTATGTAGGAAAAATAATAATAATAATAAGAGGAGAAATTATTTGAGCAACGAAGTAAATGAAAAATATATGTAAAAAATAAAAATTGTATAAGAAAAAAATAATATAAGATCACATGTACGTAAACTTATTACTCACTTGAGGCCATCGCTAGGAGAACGAACAATAAGCAAGAAACAAAAACCGTTTTATTTGCCACCATCTTAAATTTGTTTATCGTTGTTGTCTTTGAACTTCTCTATGCAAACAATGATAAATAGTCTTGTATATATAGGGTACTGGTCTCATAATTTATTATTATAATATAGAAAGATTTAAACAAAAAAATTTACTTTCATTTCTGAATATATATATATCGAATAAATTATGGGTATCCCCTACTATATAGAGAAATATGCCAAAAATATACTTTTGATAAATTTGTCAAAATTATAGTCTTCGGAAGGCATTAATTAAAATCATAATTATTTTTGAAAAAACTCTAAGATGCCATCCCAAAATATTGAATCCTTTCAAACTCTTATGATTTATTTTTTAACTCGGTTCAACAACCGGATTCTTTTATTGAACAAGAAATATTTTTGATTTTTTTAGTTAAACCAAAAAAACTTGGGGTTTATTAGTTGAATAAAAAATTTTGCCCCTAAAGACATCAATCAAAAAATCTTTGTGGTCATTTCTCAACCCAATACAACATAATTTTTTTGGTTCAATCAGAAAAACCAAGTTGGTATTTTTTGGGGCCAATTTTTTAATATTCAATCATAAATTTCAAAACTTTTTTTTTGTTTCATCTATTGAAACCACATTTTTTGTTTCAACAAAAAAATAATTTCATAAAAAATAAAGTTCAGCTAAAAAATGTTATTGAACTGAGTTGAGAAATGAACCACCAGAATTTGAAGGAATTTGCTATTTTTGAGAGCATTTTAGGGTTTTATCAAAATGTTATTGTTTTGACAAATTTGTCAAAAAAAATCATTTTGCAATTTTAGAAGTTATTTTCCAACTCAATTTCCGTGGAATGCACGTTAGTAAACGGTGACAATACTCAATTCATAGAAACATCTATTAAATTATAATATTAGTATAAATATCATATTAATACAACATTTAAGTACAATCATTTCATCGTAAATATAATAACAATAATTTAATTAAGAATTAATTGCAATTATTATTATTATTAATTGTAATTATTTTGGATAATATAATTTAGAATTGATTACAATATCCAATGAGTGTTGTTATATCCTCCTAAAGATGTGTTTAACAATCTTTTTAACCACTGACAACTTGAGTTGCAATTCATCAATAATCACAAGTACTTTACTATTTTAATTAATAAATAATAATTATAAAAAAATAAATTAGAGG
Organism: Canna indica; assembly: GCA_034359265.1. Lineage (NCBI taxonomy): Eukaryota > Viridiplantae > Streptophyta > Magnoliopsida > Zingiberales > Cannaceae > Canna > Canna indica. Next base: position 5,188,638 of record CP136891.1, read on the forward strand.
ACAATTTAGGTATATATTATTTAAAAAAATATTATTTTGACAAATATGATGAAATATTTATGATTTTATTAATAAATCATAAAATTTGTATGATTTTACTAAATTTCCTTAAATTTATTAATATTATAAAAAAAACTGCATAAAGAATAACCATGAAAGTACGAGTATAAAATGTTGGTAAGATCGAAAGACCTACTAGGTGTCTTGATCCGTAGCAACTACTAGAGTTTGTAGCCTATGAACTCTAGTAAAATATTTAAAGTAGTTTTATTTATCCACCGTTCACATATAATTTTTTTAAAATAACTTCACTTATAAAATATTGAGATAGTTTCACTAGAACATTTGAGAATACAAATTGTAGTAAAAAATCTTGTGTTTTCTAAAATATAATTGTGAAAATTTATTAGTGAAATATTCATAATATATTTATTTCTACTTTTTATTTTTTTCTTATGTTTAATTTTTAATATGTTGTATTTTTATAATAAATAGTAATTTCATTCATTTTTAGAATTAAATAAATAAAATTTCAAATCAGAAACTGTCAAAGAGGAGGAAAATATCTGTTAAAAATAAAGGGAATGAATAAATAGAAATTTACTACGAAGATTTAATATGTTTTTTAATCAAGAACTAGAAATAGGGAGTGTAAAAGGTCAAAGCAAAATCTGGTAAGATTTGCTACAGCAAAAAGCCCTTAATACATTACTATTCTTTAATACATTTCCAAAAATAATATAATCGTATTTTAAATATTATGTAAATCGTTATTTTGAGGATAGTTTAATTGTTGTTAAAATAATACCTATTTTATATAAAATTTATATTGTCATTTAATTTATATTATTTTCATAAAAAGTAACTATATATGGTTTCTATATTTCCTAAATAAATTATTGAATCCATAATCAATTAGATTGGTTTATTTATATATAATTTATAGGTAAGTACATATAATTGGCAGTATTCTATGTAATATAGAAATTTAGGAAAATCATAAAAAGTTTTCTCAAATTTATCAAAATCAGAATAGATTTGAGAAATTAGAAAAATCCAAACTTTTTTTTAATGAATGCCTAAAATTACCTATCAAAATTCATTAGCCAACTAGTTCAGCAAACAAACTGGTTTATTGAGAAGCCGATTTTGATTTTTTTTTTTCATTTTCGATTCAATTTAAAATTTGATTAATTTTTTCATTTCGGTTCTATTTCAAATCGATTTTGTTCTTTTATTTTCGGTTCAGTCACAAATCGATTCAGCTTAGCTTGAATTCGATTTTTTTGCATGAGATGTATATGTTAAGCGTTGGTGATTTTTTTATCCGCAAGTTTGAGACTGAACCGAAAATGAAAAAGAACCAAAATTAGTTTGTGATTGAACCAAAAATGAAAAGAAAACTCCTTCTCGATGAATCGATTTGTTCGGCGAACTAATCAGCTTACGAAATTTGAGAGGTAATTTGGGAACTTTATCAAAAATATTATGATTTTCCTAATTTCTTAAATCTATTTATGATTTTAACAAATTTTAAAAAAAATTTATGGTTTTCCCAAATTTCTCTATAATATATACAGATGTAATAGTTAAAAAAAAGGATAATTACTTGAATATATCCTGAACTTTTGACTTTATTTCAAATGTATCATGAACTTTCATTTCTTCAAATTGCTTCCTTAACTATCAGATTTGTATCAATTGCATCCCTTCGTCAAAATTCCGTCAGCTATCCCGTTAACTGTGTGACGTGGCATGCACATGTGGATTAATTTTTTTTTCAAAACTTATTTTTTAACTTCTCTCCAACGTATTTATCTCGGCCGTGGGCGCCGACATGTTCGACCTTTCGTACGCCGCCAACGAGTTCTGCTCACTATTCGCCGACGAGCTCGTCGGTGTTCACCAGCGAGCTCTGCTTGAAAGTTATAAGTACCTCTAAATATTTCAGATCCTCCGCCTCTCGCAATGTATATTATCAGTGCTACCCCACCTGAACCATCCACAGGCTCCGCTTGGCCACCGGCAGCGGTGCCGACACACCCTTAGCCCACCTCGTCGACACGCCCGCCACCAGGCGGCCCATCCTCTTCGTCCATCGCTTCCACTCCGCCCTCTGCTCGGGCCGCTCCTCCTCCTTGCCAGCCGCGGACGCCCGCATCATCCTCCACTTCACTTCCCTCTATGTTATCTGAAGGACCACTGACGATTGTCGCATCGTTCGGTCCATCTTCCGCAACCTCCGCGTCGCCGTCGACGAGCACTATGTCTACATGAATGCCGACTTCCTCGCCGAGCTCAAGCGGCTCTCAGTATTGATGTTTCAGAAGCTTTGATGACTTGATACTTGCTGATGGTATTTTGTGAATAATATCAATCTCAATAGACTTGAGTGCTTATCATTCAGAGAGGAGAAAGCATAGGAATGAAAACTTAAATGAGGAAGAAGACGACGAACAGTGATTTGTATTGATATGCTGTAGGGTATATATATACAGAGGAGTTTGTTACAAGAGCATATCAAAAGGAATAAAATAATAACAACTGTCCTGTCGGAGCTGACGCGTCAGAAGAGTGTTGTCTCCACTATCTTGTATTGTGGGCTGATGTGACAAAAGGTTCATTGCAATTAGAATTAAAAGAAATGTTGTTGGTATTATTTTCATTAACACGCCCCCTCAAGATAGGCGGAGGATCTCCGATGCCTATCTTGCTCCGATGATGAAGAAATATTGGTGCTGAGACAGTTTTGGTCAAGGAATCAGCTAGCTGAAGAGAGGATGGAATATATTTTACACACAATTTCTTGTTCTGCACTTGCTCTCGGACAAAATGATAGTTTAGTTCGAGGTGTTTCATGCGACTATGAAGGATGGGATTCTCTGAGATGGCTGTTGTACTTAAGTTGTCACAGAAGATAGTTGGAGTAGAGGAGCATGAATAATTCAATTCATCTAGTAGATTTGTGACCTAAGGAAAGTTCAGCAGCAGCATCGGCGAGCGCTTTGTACTCAACTTCGGTGGAAGAGCGAGCAACTGACTGTTGCTTTTTAGTTTACCAACTGATGGCTGCACCTTCTAAGAAGAGTAAGTTAGCTCCAGTAGAACAACGATCATCATAATCGCCTCCCCAATCCGAGGGTGATAGTAATAGTCCATGGGAGCATGTTAATTTGAGATACCGAAGCACTCGTTTGCAAGCTTGCCAGTGGAGAAGAGATGGCTTATGCATAAATTGTGACAGTTTATTTGTTATAAACGATATATCAGGCCTCGTAAAAGATAAATACTGAAGACCTCCGACCAACTTACGAAACTGAGTAGCATCTGTTGGATAAGAACCATCATTGAGATGAAGTTTGGAGGACAAGGCAGTGGGAGTTTTAATTCCTTTAGCATTTTGCATATTGAATTTGACAAGGAGATCATCAATATATTTCTTTTGAGATAGAAATAAACCTGAGCTGGTACGTGAGACTTCAATGCTAAGAAAGTAGTGTAGGTCTTCTAGCTCCTTTAGAGAAAATTTAGCAGACAGAAGCTTGTTGACTTCAAGTATTTTTGCATTGGAAGAACCTGTGAGTATAATGTCATCTACATAGAGAAGAAGTTAAATCTTGAAGTTTTTGCCATGCATATAAAACAGAAAAGTATCCGCTTTTGCATTCAAGAATCCAATGGAGCATAGAAATGATTTGAGCTCATTATACTAGGCTCTTGGAGCCTGACGCAAACCATAAATTGGTTTATTAAGTTTGCAAACATAATTTGGCTTGGCACTGTCTATGAAACTCGGAGGCTGCATCATGTAAACATCTTCAGTAAGGTGACCTTGAAGGAATGCATTGTTAACATCAAGTTGATATAATGACCAACTGTGAGCAGTAGCAAGAGTAAGAAGTATTCTGATAGTAGTTTGTTTAACAACAGGGCTGAATGTAGCAGTGAAATCAAGCCCAGCTCTTTGATGAAATCCTTTGGCAACAAGCCTCCCCTTAAAATTTTTGATACTACCATCAGATGACTGTTTGATTCGAAATACCCATCTGCAACCAATGACATTTTGACTATCAGTAGGAGGCACCAAAGTCCAGGTGTTGTTTTTATATAGTGCAAAAATTTCCCTTTGCATTGCCTCCTGCCATGACTTGTGCTTGACTGCTTGTCGAAAAGTAGATGACACTTCATTCAAATTAGTAGTAACATGTAGAGCTGAGTAGTCCAAAGGCTGACGAGGCTTTAAAATGTTATTTTGAGACCTGTTAACCATTCTTTGAGGTTGAGTGATGGTAACATCAGAAGGTACAAGAGGTTGAGATGTATCAGGATGTAGAATAGGACTTGGAGGGGTGTTTTCAGTTATAATATCAGTATCAGTGGAAGGAAATGACACTGGATTTTGGGTGTTTGGTAGAGGCTGAATGGTTGGAGTGGAAATGGTGATAGGAATGGGTGAGAAGTCTGGTGTGGAGTGTGGTATAGAAGAAGAATGTAATTGTATTGAGGGACATAAATCAGTCCACTGAAGTATGGTAGATGATGAGATTCGAGAGAGATGATTATTGTGGGAAGAGAAAGGAAAGGTATTTTTAATAAATTGAACATGTCGAGACATATAAATTTTATTGTTTGACAAATTGAGGCAAATATAGGAATGATACTTTGCTGAAAAACCAAGATAAACAGAAGGAGATGACTTTGAGGCAAATTTATGAGGGTTATATGGCTTCAGCCATGGGTAACAAAGGCAACCAAATACTCGTAGTGAGAGGTAATTTGGTTTGTCATGAAATAGGCTTTCAAAAGGAGAGATGTTTTTGAGCTTTGGGGAAACCATACGGTTGATTAAGTATACTGCATACAAACATGCATAATTCCAGTAGAATAAAGGTGTATGTGACTGATGCAGTAATGTTAATGCTGTTTCCATGATGTGGCGATGCCTCCTCTCAGCAAAACCAATTCTCTATGGTGTATATGGTGGAGATAGGAGGTGTTGGATTCCAAAAGTTGAGAGAATTTTAGACAGGCCTAAGTACTCGCCACCCCCATCAGAGTAAATTGTAGTAATAGATGTTTTGAAGTAATTCTCAACCAGACACTTAAATGAAGAAAAAACATCAGATACATCAGACTTCTTCTGAAGAGGAAATAGCCAAGTATAACTAGTAAAATGATCAACAAAGATCACATAATATCGATAACCTTCAATGGAGATAATAGGAGCTGGCCCCCAAACATATGTGAAGAGTAACTCTAAGGGCCTAGAGCTAGTTAAAGTTGACTGCAAAAACGGGAGTTTGTGACTCTTATTACAAAGACAGGAGTTGCAATGTTCAAACGAGGAATCCGAACATGGTAACTGAAATTTAGACAATTTTTTTTTAACAATCCTGACATTGGGGTGCCCGAGTCTTTGGTGCCATGTTGAAAATGATGATGCAGACAGGTTTGATGAGAGAGCAATTGGAGAACATGAAGCATCAACCCATTCATACAAGTTGTTCTTACTCAGGCCGTGGAAGAGGTGAGCTCCGGTTTTCAAATCCTTGATGATAAAGATATTAGGAAAAATTTCAATAGAGGTAGAATTTTGCTTGCAAAATTGGGAGACAAAAATTAAATTCTTTTTAATTGCTGGAGCACATAGAACTTCCTTCAATAAGAAATGTCTAGAAGAAGAGGAGATAGCAACATTACCAGAATGAGATATCTTGATGCCTTTACCATCTCCAATAATGAGATCACTGCCGCCATTGTATTCATGTGAGTCAAATAAGTTTCCTGGTGTATAGGTGACATGGTTCGAATCACCTGAATCCAAAACCCAATTAGAAGTTGACTGCTGATCTTGTGTTGAGAAATTTATCTGTGGTGTATTGGTAGAGTTACACTCGCGAGCAGTGTGGCCAAACTGCTCGCATAGTTGACATTGTATTTTCGGGCGAAAGTTGTTGAAGTGTGGAGGATATCTCTAGTTTGTCTGCCTTTCATGAGGAAGGAATCTGGGTCGAGTATGTGGAGGACGAAAGTTCGGAGGCCGAGACTAGTTGGAATATTGAGGACGAGGCCAACCTTTGGAGAATGGAGGTCGCCTGTTAATAGAAAACTGATTTGGTCGTGTGCGACCCCAGTTTGACTGTTGTGTGTATTGAGTAGTGATCACATGAGCTTCGTGTCGATGAAGATAAATACTTCATGGCCCAAGAGCTTATCAAATAACTCCTCCAGTGATATGGGAGTATCCCTTGCTCGTATAGCCGCGCTTACATCATTGTACTCAGGGCCAAGACCGTTGAGGATTTTGATCGTCAAGGCTGAATCGCTGATTGGAGAATCAGCAATGGCTAATTCATTAGCTATCGAGCGAACTTCACTGAAATATTGTGTTATTGTCTTTTCTCCTTTAACAAGTTTGGCAAGCGAGTCCTCTCATCTATAAATCCGGGATTGAGACTTGTTTGCAAACTGCTGGGTGATTTTTAACCAAGCTTCTCGTGCAGTAGAAGATGTTGCAACAAGAGGGGCTATTGTTTCATGTACTGAAGCCATAATGGCATGCCGTAATAAATTATCTTGACGAAACCATAATCTCCTCTCCATTTCAGAATCTGGAGGGGATGATGTGCCATGAATAAAACATATTAAATCATAGCCATGAAGAAGGAAGTCAAGTTGAGTTTTCCAGGTAAGGTAATTACTATTGCCTGTTAATCTAATAGGAAGTTGGGCAGTAGGGTTTATGGAGATAAATTGAGATCCTGAGATCAATGGATTGGTAATGCCATGATCAGGAGATTTTGAGGTGTTGGAGGACGTCATAGTAAAAAGGAGTAAAAGCTAAGAAGAAGAACAAAGAGAAGAAATAAAGACTTGGCAATAATAATAAAAAACTCGTTAGAGCAAAAAAAGCTCTGATACCATATTGATGTTTCAGAAGCTTTGATGACTTGATACTTGCTAATGGTATTTCGTGAATAATATCAATCTCAATAGACTTGAGTGCTTATCATTCAGAGAGGAGAAAGCATAGGAATGAAAACTTAAATGAGGAAGAAGACGACGAACAATGATTTGTATTGATATGCTATAGGGTATATATATACAAAGGAGTTTGTTACAAGAGCAGATCAAAAGGAATAAAATAATAACAACTGTCCTGTCGGAGCTGACGCGTCAGAAGAGTGTTGTCTCCACTATCTTGTATTGTGGACTGATGTGACAAAAGGTTCATTGCAATTAGAATTAAAAGAAATGTTGTTGGTATTATTTTCATTAACACTCAGGCCGTCGCCGTGGGAGGGTCAACCTCCCGCAGGTATTCATCGGAGGTCTGCTCATCGGGGGCGCTGACAAGATCCGGGAGCTCTATTAGTCGAGGGAGGTGATGCGGCTCGTGGAGGGGATGCCGCCGGCGAGCACCAACGCGTGCGGGGGGTGTGGCAGTGTGCGCTTCATCGTCTGTGGGGTGTGTGACGGAAGCGATAAGTGTTATGCCGAGAAGTGCGACGTCGGAGGCTTCCAAAGTTGCTCTGTCTGCAACGGTGTCTCTTGCGGTGTTCTAAGTGCTGGGCCAAACCTTCTATCTGATCAAGATCGAACAGATGAGGAGGATGCATGTTAGTTTATATAGATTAGCTATATATACACATACCTTCTCTGAAGAGGATGTCTACTAAAGATTAGCTACACGACAGACATGTATAGCTAATCGTGTATATATTAGCTACAGAAGATTAGCTAATCATGTATAGATTAGCTATAGAATATTAGCTACACGATGAGGATGATGAGAAATAACACATTGATTGAGTCGTTTCAGCATTCATCATGCTAATTTAAACACGATTCTGCAGTAGCATGAGAAATGCTGGACAAATGGAATGATGCACTATATTCATGAACATCTACAATGAATACAGTATGAGATAATTAAGGGTTCTTCATTTTCGCTGCCAAGGCGTGATCGGCCATCTACGACGACCCCCATATGGTACCACTTCTCCTCCGGTGCCGTCGCCTTGGCTAGAACGCGCCAGATGTAGACGATGAAGGCCTCGACCTTTGTTCTCTTCTTGGTGGCGGCTAGCTTTCATGCGGTCAACGTCGGTGGCGACGATGTAGTAGATGCGGTTGACACCTGTTCGTCTTCATCAACAGGTTTGGGCTGTGGGAGGGGGGACACAGGGAGACCGATTTCGACTTGGCGATCTCTGACCACGACACCTAGAACATGTTGGCAGAGTAGGCATCAGCAACGCGGTGGTCGAAGGTGCAAGCCACGACGAGGCCGCAACATTTGAGCTCGATCACCTTTCATTTCAATAGATCTTAGTAAGCTTCAGCATTAATATCTGGATGCAGAGAACTTCGACATTCTTCTTCGGCACAAGCTTTCCCTCGACGCTGTCATCGGGGTTGGCAATGTAAGACAAATCTTAATCAAGTATTTCATGAATATAAGAATATCATAAATAAATTAGTAAGATAAGATCTTACTTGATGACGACATATTTGCAGCGGAATAAACTTCTGAATCTCCAAGGAAAGCCGGGTCTTCCTCTACAACACCGTCTCAAAATGCTCTGCTTTTGATGGGGAAAGCAACTATGAGCTAGGGTTTTTCCACACGGTGTATAGAGGGAACCTAGCCTCTATTTATAACTGATTATATGGGCTCGTCCATCACGGGCTTCATTAATCGGGCCTACACTTGATTAATCACACCAATCATGGTTAAGTGTTTCAAGCTCATATCACATAGATCAAGATCACATGAGCTAACAGACATCTCAATAATGGATCATAAGATCAAACCCGCTTTTATTAAATCAAAATATTACAATTGATTGTAGCCCACGTATGAAAAATGAAAATATAAAATATTTAAAAAATATTCTAACATTCTCCCACTTGGGCAAAATCAATTGCAATAAAATTTTTTGAAAAATTTAAAAAACGACACTCGGGTTTAATCACATATTTCAAAATAAAAATGTGGCCACAAAATAAATAAAAATAAAATAAAAAATATGATCCAAGATGCAACACTTATTATGACTCATATCAACAACCAATGATATCGAATCATGGCAGCCATCATGACAATACTGGACATAAGACTTTCCATGGTCATGAATACCACTGACATTGCTGACAATTGTCATTGGTGTGAAGTGTAGCATGAAAATAACACTCAAAATGATCCGATAAGAACAGTGTTATTTTCATTGTCAGTCCTCATACTTTTTCTTCTAGATATACCTTTCGGCAAGAGAAAGCGTATGATTTTTTTAAAAAACCATCAAGTCCCTAGACTCAAAATTGGCATCAATCAAATGGGCAACATGATTCACATGACACCGAGCCTTTAAATAAAAACATGATGTCTCTAGACTTAAATATGGTATCAATCAAGAGACATTCTGATTCAAATGATACCGAGTCTTAAATAATTATTGAACACATATATTAAATATGACAATATAATCTCAAAGGAAAAAGAGTTTATTATTGAACATGCGATAACATAAACCTAACAATCATGTATCAAAGTGCTCAAAACAAAAGGAAAAAATAACTCCCACTAACCAAGCACATCAAAAGAACTCAGAATGCCCATATTTTCAACATGTCTTTTAAAGACTATGGGTCTGAGTCCCTTGGTTAAGGGATCAGCGAGCATCAGATCTGTCTCTATGTGTTCAACTAAAATATCTCCTTTCTTTACAAGATCCCTAACAGTCAAATATTTCAACTCTAAATGTTTGGAGCCACTAGAGATTTTATTATTCTTCATGAAGAACACAGCAGCACTGTTATCACAATAAATAGTAAGAGGCCTAGAAATAGAATCAACAAGACGAAGCCCAGAAATAAGATTCTTAAGCCAGACAGCTTGAGAAGCCGCAGCATAACAGGCAACAAATTCTGCTTGCATAGTGGAAGAAGCAACTAGAGTCCGTTTCTTACTTTTCCAAGAGATGGCTCCACCAGCTAACATGAAAATATATCCAGATGTAGATTTTCTATCATCAGGGCACCCAGCGAGATCTGAGTCAGAATAGCCTACAATCTCTAAATTTTCCATTCTTTTATACACAAGCATGTATTCTTTAGTCCTCTGCATGTATCTCATAACTTTCTTAGCTGCTACCCAATGATCATAACCAGGATTAGACTGATATCTGCCCAAGACTCCAACAATAAAAGCAATGTCCGGTCTAGTGCAAACCTATGCATACATCAGGCTCCCCAGTGCACTATCAAATGGCTTGCCATTCATTTGACCATTTTCTAATGCATTTTTAGGACATTGATTTTTGCTAAATTTATCGCCTTTAATGACATGTACATCACCAGGCTTGCAATCTAACATGTTGAACCTTTCCAAAATTCGATTAACATAAGCTTTTTGAGATAATCCAAGCAAACAACGAGATCTGACCCTATGGATTTCAATCCCCAGCACAAAAGAGGCTTCACCAAGATCCTTCATATCGAAAGATTTAGTCAACATGGATTTAGTTTCATAAAGGAGAGCAAGATCATTTGAAGCCAGCAGAATGTCATCCACATATAATATGAGAAAAATTATTTTGCTCCCACTGACCTTGATATATATGCAATGATCAACTTTATTTTCCTCAAAACCCATGAAAGTCACAATCATGTCAAATTTTAAATACCACTGTCTAGAAGCCTGTTTCAAACCATAAATGGACTTCTTCAATTTGCATACCAAATGCTCACTGCCAGTTTTTTGATAACCTTCAGGTTGTTTCATATAAACCTCTTCATAGAGATCACCATTTAAAAATGTTGTTTTGACATCCATCTGATGTAACTCTAAATCAAAATGAGCTACAAGGGCCACAATAATTCTGAAAGAATCTTTAGAGGAAACAGGTGAGAAAGTCTCATTGTAGTCAATGCCCTCTTTCTGGGTAAAACCCTTTACAACAAGTCGAGCTTTGAACCTCTCAACATTACCTTTGGAGTCCTTCTTGGTTTTAAAAATCCACTTACAGCCAATAGGTCTATAGTTTTCAGGTAATTCTACCAAATCCCAAACATTATTATCAGCCATAGAAAGCATTTCCTCATTCATAGCACATATCCATTTATCTGACTGTGCACAAGAAATGGCTTGATTATAGTCACTAGGATCAAGGACATCCCCAACATCATAATCATTTTCATTAAGATATACCAAATAATCATCAGGGATTGCAGATCGCCTTTCTCTGGTAGATCTTCTCACTAGCACAAGTAAAGCAAGTTCAGCAGGAAACGGATCAACAATAGGATTAGGTGAATTAACAGCTAAAGGACTGTTCGAAGGAACAGGGGAATGAGAAATACTATCTTCATGACTAGCAACAGAATCACCTGGAACAAGTGACCTAAGATCATTGATAAAAGGAAGAGGTACTAATACATTAGTGACAGGTTCAGAATGAAGAGAATCAGGCTCAGCTACATCAAGTTCTAAAAACTTTGCTGTCAATGACTCCATAATTTTAGTGCATCTGCTTGGACAATAGAAACGGTAGCCTTTTGAATGATCTGAATATCCAATGAAAAAACAACGAATGGTTCTAGAATCAAGCTTTTTCTCAGAGGGATTATAGATTCTCACTTCAGTAGGACATCCCCAAACTCGAAAATGATTTAAACTAGGTTTTCTACATGTTCACAGTTCAAAAGGGGTTTTGGGAACAGATTTACTGGGGACACAGTTAAGAATATAGAGAGAGGTTTTAATGGCTTCGCCCCACAAAAATTCTGGCAAATTCGACATGCTCATCATGCTCCTCATCATATCCTTAAGAGTGTGGTTACGCCTTTCAGCTACACCATTTTGTTCAGGACTACCTGGCATGGTATATTGAGGAACAATTCCACATTCTTGCAAGTATGAAGCAAAAAGGTCCTACAGGTTGAACAGCAACACCATGCCTACCATAATACTCTCTTCCACGATCAGATCTCACTATCTTGATGACTGTTCCCAACTGCTTTTCAACTTCGGTCTTAAACACTTTGAATTTATCAAGCGCTTCAGACTTTTCTTTAATTAAATAAATATAGCCATATCGAGAAAAGTCATCAATAAAAGTGATAAAGAATTTATGACCACAAATAGTAGGAGAGTAAGGTCCACTAATGTCTGTATGAATGATTTCCAATAGACTTGAACTTTTAGAAGCACTCTTTTTCTTGGTTTTGGTCAATTTACCCCCAATACAATCAACACAAGCCCCCATATCTTCAAAATCTAAGATAGGCAAAATTTTAATTTTAACAAGTCTTTCAATCCTTTCTTTAGAGATGTGACCTAAACGCTTATGCCATAAAAGAAAAGATTTATCTTTGATCCTTGATCTTTTAGCAATTTTGTTTTCAATGTTTAGAGATGTAGATGGACAATCAGGAGCTAAGGACAACATATATAAACCATTAAACAAAGATCCACTTCCAATAAATTGAGAATTCAAAATAATATTCATATTGCCATTTCCAAAACTAAAATGAAATCCAAGTTTATCTAAACAAGAAACAGAAATCAAATTTCTCCTAAATGAAGGTACATATAAGGTGTCCTTCAGAACGAGTTCAAGTCCTGACTCTAAAACAATCTAACATCTCCTACAGACTCCACAGTCACTTCAAGATCATTTCCTACTCTCAGTTTGCTTTGCCTCAGACTTGGTTTCCTCAGGTTTGCAAAAACATGCATAGAAATAGCAACATGGGTTGTGGACCCGCTATCAAATCACCAAGAATTAATAGGGACATCAACTAGATTAGACACAAAACAAACAAGGGCTAAGGGGTTACCTCCAGCTTTTTGCTTCTTTTCTATCCAGGCCTTAAACTTTGTACATTCAAACCTTTTGTGTCTTTTCTTTTTGCAAAAGAGGCATCTGACAGATTTATTAGTAGGAGCAGGCTTAGGACCTTCATTGTGGTTATTCTGACCACTACCTTGTCCTTTATGAGATTTCTTTGGAGCAGCAGGTGAGAAATGCTTAAATTTCTTATGAGGCTTGCCAGAATGGGGTTTGGGATGAACAGTTAGAAGGGATAGATCACTCTTTTCTTTCTTAAGTTTTTCTTCCTCAGCAACACATTTAGTGATGAGATCATTCAGAGTCCATTTTTCATTCTGGGTAATATAGGCAGTCTTAATTTGACTGAACTCAGCAGGAAGAGAATTTAAGGCATTAGGAACAAGGAAGAGGGAGTCATCTAGTTCAACTTTCAAGGCTTTAAGCTGGGTTTGAAGCATAACCATTTTCAGAATGAACTCTCTTACACCCCCAGAGTTATCATAAACCATAGTCGTCAATTCTTTCATTAGATATGCAGTCTCAGCATTATCAGCCACTTGAAATCTTTTCCCAATAGAATTAAGAAACTCTTTGGCATTTGAAGTATCAGACAATCCACTCATTAAATGTTCAGGAATAGTCCTTTTAATGGCAAGCAAGCTTAATCTGTTGGATCTCTCCCACTTAGCTAATAGGTCTTTTTGATCAGGAGTGGCGATTTGACCTTCAGGAATCACCGGCTTGTCTTCATGAATAGCCATGTCAAGATCAGCCATGCCTAGAGAGAATTCTATGTCGTGTTTCCACTTCTTAAAGTTTGAACCAGTCAATATATCAATAGAGGCATTGCAGTTGTTCATACTAAAAGTAACTGTGACAAGAATTGAAATACATTAGATTAAATTATAGGGCATGGAATATAATTGAAATTGAGACTAACCAAATATTACATATTCACCTTTGGGCAGAACATGCAATCATAAAATAAAGCCTCACTGAGTTACAGAATGAGAATAGAGTGGTTTTCGAAAATCTATCACCTTTGGGCAAACAGATCTCTAGACCAATGCACCCTAATAACTCCATTTAATAAGACCTCCAATTAAAACACTCAATAATCATCCTTTGGGAAAAACTATTGAATGAATTAATATTCAGTATTCCTCATATGATGAGAAAATACACTACTCATTATAAGTAATCTCACTTTGGTGGTAATTACAAATACTAACTAGTGAAAAAACTCATCAGGAATCAATATTATGCCCTTTAAATTATTATTTCTGTTTATGTGGTTGTAAATTATGCTAATATCCCCACCTAATTGTAGCTATATTAGGTTTCAAATATATATAAAAAATTGGCAGCATTATTTACAATAATGAATTAATATTTTAAGTAATCCACATAACATAAAATGAATAATAATATTATCACGTAAATAATAAATCACATGTATTCTACATCAAGCTAAATGTAGCAAAATTTGAATCATGACAATAAAATTTGCAATAAAGAATCATGAAACGAATCATGCTGATAAAATTATGATAATAAATCAGCTATACTGTGTCAATTATGCAGTATTATTATAATATCAGGACAATAATGCTGCATTATGCCTAAATTAAGCAGAAAAATTATGCGCAGAACTTTTATAAGCAGCAGACTAAAAAAATTTTGGAGAAAGACCATTAATAGCATTAGGTCCATATTCAAGATCCAATAGCCCAGTTCAGTTCCTGTAAAATAGGGCTGAATCGGCTCATGAACCAAATGAAATTATGCTGAACCAGACCGAATTGGGATGAACCAGATTAATTTCAATAATGAACCGAATTTAAACAGAATTGAACCAGCGTCAAATAAGCTTGAACCAAATTAATTTAACCCAGAACCGATTTAAAAAATCAAAATGAATCAGAATAATGAACCGACTAATTAAATATGCTGAATCGGCAGGTCCGAGTGGCTGGGCTCGCTCAACCCGCCGGGCCCAGTGCCCATTAGGGCACGCCCCAGGCTGCGCACGACACACTCGCTTGCCGCATGCGGAGCGATGGCTCTAGCTCGTGTTGCGAGGCCACCCTGTACGCGCCGCGCGGCAAGACGCAGGCGTGCATGCCTTGCGAGCGGCGCCTACCACGCGCGGGCGAGGCATGACGTGAGTGATGCATGCCTCGAGAGCCTCGCTTGCCATGTGCGGTATGGCCGCATCTGAGGCGAGACAGCTCGCTGACGCGAGCGCCTGGGGGGCACGCACCGAGGCCAAAGGCTTTCGCGTCCCGAGGCGAAAAGCTGAGAGCACCCGAGAAAACCGAGCAAACAACGATAAAACTCAAACAGCATATGTGATTTCGATCAAAACCTCAGCGGGTATATTTCTTAAAATAACAGGTAATCAACAATCATATATCAGAAAAATCATATTTTCTTTCGCTTATCCTTTGAAGCACAGTAGCAATTTCGAAGAATAACAATATCGTACAAATTCGAAGAAAATAAATGGCGATGCAAAAAACCAAACCGACGCAACGATCCAAAAGAAACATATATAACCCAAGATCAGAAAAATTCATATTTCAATCGAAATAAACATGAACATCAAAAATATATAATATCCAGAGGATAATAAATTAATCCAAACAGAAAAATTGATTTTAATATAAAAAACGATGAATCAAAATTTAAATAGATTATTCATCGTATTAAAATCATCCCATAATTATCATAAACGAATTCTTAAATTCATGAAAAATTTGCTCTGATACCAATTGTAAGACAAATCTTAATCAAGTATTTCATGAATATAAGAATATCATAAATAAATTAGTAAGATAAAATCTTACTTGATGATGACATATTTGCAGCAGAATAAACTTCTGAATCTCCAAGGAAAGCCGGGTCTTCCTCTACAACACTGTCTCAAAATGCTCTGCTTTTGATGGGGAAAGCAACTATGAGCTAGGGTTTTTCCACACGGTGTATAGAGAGGACCTAGCCTCTATTTATAACTGATTATATGGGCCCGTCCATCACGGGCTTCATTAATCGGGCCTACACTTGATTAATCACACCAATCATGGTTAAGTGTTTCAAGCTCATATCACATAGATCAAGATCACATGAGCTAATAGGCATCTCAATAATGGATCATAAGATCAAACCCGCTTTTATTAAATCAAAACATTACAATTGATTGTAGCCCACATATGAAAAATGAAAATATAGAATATTTAAAAAATATTCTAACAGGCAATTGACAGCTCCCGAAGCTCGACGTCGGCGTAGACAATGGTGAAGTCGATGCCGCGATTGTTGCAGAGCAACTTGGGCTCGCTGATAGGGTTGGCAATGACTTTGCCAGCAAGGTGTGGTGCTCATAACTTTCAAGCAGAGCTCGCCAGCGAACACCGACGAGCCCTCCGACGAACACCGACGAGCTCACCAGCGAACAATGAGCAGAACTTGCCGATGGCGTACGAAAGGCCGAACATGCTAGCACCCACGATCGAGAGAAATTAAAAAAAAAGTTTTGAAATATATATATATATATTAATCCACGTGTTCATGCCACGTCACACAGTTAACGGGGTAGCTAACGGAATTTTGACGGATGAATACAATTGATACAAATATGATAGTTCAAGATACAATTTGGAGAAATGAAAATTCACAATACATTTGAGATAAAGTCGAAAGTTCAGGATATATTCAGGTAATTATCCTAAAAAAAGATAGGATTGGTAATAAAAAAAAAAGATAGGATAATATTAGATATAAAGGTGAAAGTTACCATTTATACAATTAATATATAATATAATAAAAAATAAATTATGAACATCATTGATCTATAAAATTTCAGCAAAATAACAGCAAAATTGTTGGACAATATTTATGTTTGGTGCATTGTTAAATTCAGGATGTGTTGCTGATGTGGTAAGTCTTGGTATGCATGTGCTCACGTGTCCAAGTCATCAGTCCAGATCATCAGCCATGCTAGCTTGTTATCCCTCCATTAACGTTGTTTATTTACATGGTCACTTTTGAACCCAATTCCATTATGTAAGATGTATTTTTTATCAAAAAACCTTTTGGGGTATTTTAATACCCGTGAGAAAATATTAGGATCATTTTAGTATATTTTTCCTTTTTATAATATACCTAAATTACCCCATAATTCTATTCATTTACTTAATTATAATAATATTAACATTTAGAGACTTTGATCAAAGTCTATAACAACTTATAAATGTATTTTATTACTGAGAAAATTTTAAATTTGACATGCTTATAAAATAAATAGATCTAACAACCTTAAATGAAATGTTTCACATTTATATTGGCTGTTAGGAGATAAAAGAATCAAATAAGACCATTTTTTTACAACACTCACAATTACATGACTAAATTAGAATCCAACATCATTTCCACGTATTAAAGGATAAACGTACGAGATGAAGTACAATCACAAACGGATAAAAACACACATTAAGCAACAACAACGATGATCAAACCCCAGATCTACGAGTTATTTACAAGATGTCACCATTCTGCTACTAGTGGATATAGGCGCGTGCATCCCCATTGCCCTCCGGGTCATGCTTGACACAGCCCGGTTAATACATGGGTAGTGCCTGGGATGACCCGATTGCTAAAGGGGTGGCCCAGCTCTGCACAGGGCCCGCCCCTTCAGGCTCGGGCTAGGCTCGAGCTAGCCTACATTTTTTTCTAGTGTGGCTTGCGCCAAACCTGGGTTTGGCACAGGCGGAGGTGTGGGCGGACGAAGTCTGGCACAGGCAGACCTAGGTCCGCCTGCGCCAGATGGGCCAACACGGGCTACATGTCGTGCTCGCCCTGCGTGTCGCACCGAGCACGACATGCGACACAACCCTCGTGCCCAAGGGATGAGCCCAACTTTGTAATACTTGCAAAAAAGAAGAAGTTAATTTTATTTTGACTTTAGCGGGAAAGCCGAGATGCGTGTCGGAATAGGCCAAGTATATTGTCGGAAAGCACAAATTAAGGTACGGCCCTTACGTGCGAGTAAAATTATTTTAGTTAAGTTGGTTTGGAGATTTGATGTGAGTTGGACTCGAGTCGAGTTCGAGGGTTCGATTGGAATTCGATTCGTACGAGTATAGACCGAGATGTGGTTCACTTAAGTCAAGAGGGGCTAATAGGTAAAATAAAAATAAAAATATACCTAGTGTCTTGGGAGACCGTACTGTTAGGAACCTTCGGGGTTGTCAAGTCCTGTATATGTCATGATGGTCCCTAACGTGCATTGTAAATATTACATCATTAGCATCCATGTAAATATTTACAAACGCGTCAGCGCACCGCCCACCGCTCTTGCTCACGCCTAGGCAAATGGTCTCATTTGCGTAGGCGTGGCATGGACGGTGGGGGTGTGCGAACATAGGAATTTTGTCACGCTCCTCGTGCTTTTAGGAACCTTGGGGTGGCACTTGGGGGTTAGGCTCCACTAGTATAGTACCCAGGTATGGTCTGGGCACACTCTAGTCTTTCATTCTAGCTTCCATT
Source organism: Canna indica (assembly GCA_034359265.1). Taxonomy (NCBI): domain Eukaryota; kingdom Viridiplantae; phylum Streptophyta; class Magnoliopsida; order Zingiberales; family Cannaceae; genus Canna; species Canna indica. Next base: position 5,207,021 of record CP136891.1, read on the forward strand.
CAAGCATTTTCCAGCATTTTCATGCAATTGGCCATTTGGCTCAACAACGTTTTTGCGTCCAAGCACTGAGAGGTTCCAACCCACGTGAAGTGGAAGCCCGTGACTTTTCGACATTGGTTAAGCAGATTGGCTTAAGGCTGATTCCTCGCACGGGAAGCGAGGGAGTCACACGAACATTTTTAGCCCAAACAATTAGTCTGTGACAGTTGGTATCAGAGCGAGACAAGCTCGCAAAGCTTAGGTGCAAGCAATCGACGCAAACCATCAACAAACTCGTGCCTTCGTCGTTGAAGACAAACGACCTTGGGGCACTCAGCAATCTCGTAGGAGAGATTTTCGTGACCAATAATGGGTCGCAAGGCAATTGGTGAATCGAGAGGCATCGTCAACGCGATGACTACCATTCCTGAGGAAGCATTGGTGGAAGAGCCAACGCGAACACAATCGGTTGGGAAGGCCAGAACGACTGTCCAACGACTTGGAGAATTGGAGAGAATTTGTGATGTTCAAGCGGTCGGCATGGCCCTAGTTGGCAAGATAGTCGACGCGCAAGAAACCTTGGAGTCAAGACTAGAGGGACTCCATGATTACACTCAAGATGTAGTCAAACATCTGCAAGATGAGATTGCGGAGTTAAAGGCCATAGTCAAATTTTTTATCCGAGAGATACACTCAGGTGGTGGCAGTTCATGGCAGAACGAAATGCCACAACACCACCTCAGAGCACCCGAACCAAAGCCTTATAATGGGGCACAGGATGCCAAAGCGGTGGAAAACTTCCTCTTCGACTTGGAGAAGTACTTCAAGTTCGAGTCGTGTCAAAGTAGTGAATTCCGAAACACGAAAGATCGACGGCATTGCAAGAGACGTTTCATTGAAAGTTAGATAATGGAGCTAGAGGGCAGATCAACCTAATGGCCGTACCCCTCGATGACTATCAAGTCATTCTAGGGATAGAGTTCCTCAAAGCGACAAAGGTGGTACACATGCCCTTCCTCGACACGATATGTTTGATGGGGGAGGACAACTCTAGTATCGTTCCAACAGTGCGTTCAGCACCAACAAGCCAGAACAAACTCCATTCTGCCATACAAGTGAAGGAAGGTGTCTGACAAGTGTGTGCAGAGCAGATGACTCATAAGACGCAAGAGTGCGCATGGCAGATGACCTCTAAGACGCAAGAAGATGACTCGTAAGACACCCGCGCAGGGCAGATGGCTCGTAAGACGCAGCGCACAGCGCAAACCCACAACAGGGATCGGGGAGCAAGCCCCATATTGACCTCCTTACGGAGGGGCCCCACCAGAGCTGGCGGACTTCGCAGTCGGAGGTATTTGCAAGCAGGAAGGACATTCCACCGCTTACGAGAGTCGGATGCCAAATGACACGGAGCAACGGTACCCAGTCCGCAAGATGAAGAGATTGAAGATCAAGAATCAAGAGCTCTCTAACGCCTTCAAGAAACAAGTCGGCGAGGGCGTCGACTTCGTAAGTAGGGGAGAATGTTAGGGACCTTCGGGGTTGTCAAGTCCTGTATGTGTCATGACGGTCCCTAACGTGCATTGTAAATATTATATCATGAGCATCCATGTAAATATGCATTGTAAAATGCGTCCGCGCACCGCCCAATGCTCTTGCTCACGCTAGGCAAACGGCCTCGTTTGCCTAGGCAGGGCATGGACGGTGGGGGTGTGCAAACATAGGAATTTTGTCATGCTCCTCGTGCTTTTGGGAACCTTGTCGGTGGCATTTGGGGGTTAGGCTCCACTAGTATAGTACCCAGGTATAGCCTGGGCATGCTCTAGTCTTTCGTTCTAGCTTTTGTTCAAGCATTTTCCAGCATTTTCATGCAATCGATCATTTGGCCCAACAACGTTTTTGCGTCCAAGCACTGAGAGGTTCCGACCCACGCGAAGTGGGAACCCGCGACTTTTCGACTTTGGCCAAGCAGATTGGCTTAAGGCTGATTCCTCGCACAGGAAGCGAGGAAGCCGCACAAATATTTTCCGCCCAAACAGTTAGTCCGTGATAGTACGGTTCTAGGGAGAACCACACGCCGCCCAAGACAAGGAGGAGGCGTTGCACAGCTTGCACCATTGTAGGCGGATTTTCGTCGTTGCCGATTGCCATCGTCGCGATGCTTCGTCATCCTATTCCTCTCCTTGATTCCTTCTCCGGGTGAGTGGTTGGGATCTAAAACTTTATAGACCTCCTTGTTTGATCGGTGATGTAGATGCTAAAATTTTTATCCACGAATTAGGTTTTGATGAATTCAATTTGAGAACTCCCGATTTCTCGATTTTGTTGCCTTCCTAAGGTAGTCGGCTGGTTAGGGGATGGATAGAAGGGCAGTTTAGGGCTGTTTCCTTAGGTGAGGAGCCCTTGTGTGAACGCCATTGGAGGATTGAAAAAATAAAAATCTGCAAATTTAATTATTTCCCTTATCTGCTATGAATTTTTACAAGATGACATGTGGATGTTTGGTGAAAAAGAGATGGAATTCTTACAAGATGACATGTGGATCTTTGGTGAAAATGAGATGGAATTCATATATACAAGATGACATGTGGAAGTTTGGTGAAAGAGATGAACGTTTCTTCTTTTTAGAGTTTTTACTACACCAAGATAATTTGTAGGTAATTGATTTGGAAGTTTTCAGTCATTAAATTCCGAATTTCACTGGTATAAAAGCATACTAAAAGTCAAGTAGGAATTTAAAGTTTGTGGCCTAAGGGTGGGCCAGATGACCCTTAATCGAGAGGGTATATAGCGTGGGACATCATGTAGGGATTTTCTATATAAAATGTAAAATATGCCGAATCACCTATATTTTGCTCTTATATGAAAATATGCATTAATAGCTCTGGATGATCATGACTATATTGAGAGAATGCGTACTAGGTGAAAATAAATTGAAAAGGAATATACCAACTTGTCACGTCCCAAATCCAAGATCACGTGATCGGCCACAAAAGGTCCAATTTGAATACTTGGCCCACAAAGGTCCAAATCAACTCGGCCCATAAAGGTCCAAATAAACTCGGCCCACAAGGGTCCAAATCAAATACTCGGCTTCACAACGGTCTAAATCAAATACTCGGCTCACAAGGGCCCAATCCACACAAACATACGAGTCGATTGCTAGAATCTCTATCTAGCGGCTTCCCGCCCGGGTCCGCTGAACTAGGATGGTCTACTAGTTCCGACGCCCACTCTGGTTGGGAATAGCCCTCCAACCAATCCACTCGGGTCCACCGTCAGCATGAATCACCGACGGCAACTCTCGACCCATATCATGCCACTCAGGTCCATCGTCAGCGTGGCTCACTGACATACGACAACACTCGACCTATATCCAAACTCATCGAGTCAGAACCAATCTTGCCAAATTAGTATGCTTCTCGGCTCGGTCATCGTCCATCCACAAACACAAGCACAAACACAAGCAATGCCTATCGAACATAAAAAATTAATAGACAATTTCTCGGGTGATCTTATCACCCTAGCCGACTACTCGGGTATGCGCACACGCGTCCCAACTCAACCCTTCCTCAGGCCCAATCTTTTGGCTCTACAATTTACCACCCAGATTTCCATTTCGATTTGAATACTCATAAATTCATCATGCATACTAAATTCCAACGTGTACACATACGATTTCAGCTTATAAACGTAATTCAGCACGTACATGGATACAACATGTGTATACTACATAACATAATAGATATACATCATAACAGAATGGATATAAGCCATTTCAACATTGATATACTTCAACTCGGCATGCATCCACCTATTTCCAATATGTATAAAAATATTTTCAGCATATATAAATATAATTTCTGCATGTATACCTTATTATCCTAATTATCATCTATGATCATAATCATCTAGGTAGACATATGTTCAAGTAAATTCATATGAAAAGAAATCTATACCACCATAATAGTAATTCATGTAAATAAACATCCATGTAATTTATATGATAAAAAAAAATCTCAACTACAACAATATCCTCATGCATCCGCATCCAATTTATTTTGGCCTACCCGGCCCATATATAAATAAACACATGCCTATATAATCGTTATTTTATATAAAATTTATATTGTCATTTAATTTATATTATTTTTATAAAAAGCAACTATATATGTTTTCTTCGTTTCCTAAATAAATTATAATTCATAATCATTTTGTATGAAGACCCCAAATTGGTAGTATTTTATATAATATAGAAATTTAGGAAAATCATAAAAAAAACATTCTCAACTTTGTTAAAACCATAATAGGTTTGAAAAGGTAGAAAAACTCTAACATTTTGTATGAAGACCCCAAATTACCCCTCAAATTTCATTAGCCAACTGATTCACCAAACAAACAAGTTCATTGAGAAGCCAGTTTTGGTTTTTTCATTTTCGATTCAATCTCAAAGCGGTTATTTTTTTTCACTTCGGTTCAATTTCAAATCAGTTTTGATTTTTTTATTTTCGGTTCAGTCACAAATTGCTTCAGCTTAGCTTGAATCCGATTTTTGCATGAGATGTATATGTTAAGCACTGGTGACGTTTGAAATATCTCGTATCTGCAAGTTTGAGACTAAATCGAAAATAAAAACGAACCAAAATCGGTTTGCGATTGAACAAAAAATGAAAGAAAAAAAAAAACCTCATTCTCAATTAATCGATTTGTTGGGCGAATCGATTGACTTATGAAATTTGAGGGATGATTTGGGAATTTTATCAAAAATGTTATGATTTTTATAGTTTCTCAAATCTATTTATGATTTTGACAAATTTAGGAAACTTTTTATAATTTTTCCAAATTTCTCTATAATTATACATATTATGTAATAGTTAAAAAAAGATAGGATAATATTAGGCATAAAGGTCAAAGTTACCATTTATACAATTAATATAATATAATAAAACTAAATTATGAACCCAATGCTCTATATATACAATAGTCATTATCATTGTATATGTACAAAACTTCAAATATAACAACAATAGACCAAATTAAAATGGTGGTCAACAAAACTATTTTTATAGCTTGTTTGTTGTTGGTTCTCATAGCGATGACCTCAAGTGAGTAACAAATTTACGCAGTCATTATTTTTTCATTTAATTCAGCGCTCAATTATTTTTTCCTAGTAGTTTTTTATATTTTTTCCAACATAAATATTGTTATTGAATGTTTACTTTCCTGCAGGTGTTGTATTGTCTCAAACAACTTGCAAAGTGGTCGAGGATTGTTATGGTCATTTTTATTGTAATAATCCTGGCTCCGCATGTGAAATCAAATGTGTTAACAAATTATGTCAGTGTGATTGCTTTAAGTCTTCGCAACTTTAAGCTCCATTCACAAGTTAATAAATTTCAGGAGGATGTAAGCCAAAATTTATTTTTGTATCGATTGCTTACATATATCAAAGCATTGGTATCTCTTGAAAGCTAAAGGCGGACAATTTTAACATTTTGCTTGGTTTCAAAAGTTAATAAATCTTTGTATCAATTGCTTACATATATGACGCTCCACTACCCCGTGCCAACGATCTCCGGCGTTGATTCTAGTCACTACAAGGGCTGCGCCACTCTCTCCTCCACTCGCCCAAAACGCCCAAAAGCCGTAGGATGTGTTCGATCTCTCCCCAGAGTCGTACAATCCCAGCTTACATATATATAAAAGCAAGATTCAAACAACGTGGCACTTTCTCAATGAAAGTTTGCTGATGTGATATTTTCTTTTTTTTTATTTTTGTGAATTTTTTGCTTGATTTTACCGAAATTTACATATTTTTTATATTTCTTTATATTTATATTCAAATTTAACGTGCATGTTATCAAAATTTATATTTAATATTATGTGAGTATTTAATACGACTGTTACCAAAATTTTATGATATTTTATATATTTGTTTATAAAAATTTGTAATTAATATACATTTAATGTCGTTCTTATGGAATTTGTATTAATATGCATGTTACCAAAATTTACATTTAATATTATGTAAGTATTTAATACGACGGTTACCAAAATTTTATGTTTTTATATAATATATTTTTAATGGAAATTTGTAATTAATACACATTTAATATCGTTGTGATGAAATTTTGTATTTAATACACATTTGATGGAAATTCGTGTGACACCTTAGTAGAGAAGTTTTGCTGGCACGACAAATGCAGAATTTTTTAGATAATTTTTTTTTCTCTATTTTTATTAAACCCCACTCACCCTCTCTCACCACACGTCTCATTCTCTCTCTCCCCACACTTTCCATAACATATTATTCTATGTTCAATTAAATAACATATTATTCTATGTTCAATTAAAATTTTCTCTCTCCTTCGGTTATTAAATTTATTAAATTTTTCTTTTTCTGTCTTATCCGGTTCTCTCTTGATTATTAAATTCATTAGACCTCTCTCCTTCGGTTATTAAATCAAAATTTTTAGGCATTTTTTTTTCTTCAAATTACTTTATCTTCTCTCTCACACACTTTCTCTCTCCCTATTTCTCTCTCACACGTATTCTCTCTCTCATTCTCTATTAATCCTCACAAACAGTAATAATTAAAGAATTAATACCAAGCGATTATTCTCCCTATAATTAATACAATTAATTTAATTTATTTACACAAGAGCAAGCATTCACCGTAATTATTCTTTCTTCACAAAAGTAACCGTAATCTTTCTCTCAGCCATTTTCTCTCTCACACACATCTCCTCTTTACATAAAGGAAGAGAGAAGACGAGCGTCGAACACATCGTGGACTTCTGCGTCTATGATGATTGAAGGCGTGATGATTGAAGGCCGGCCTGATGATCTCAAAACATTTGTTCTTTTCCGAGTGTGTCCGACGGTACCTCAAAGATGGATACGACGTCAACCAACTGGCAAACGCCGTCAAGTATGTATCGACCATAGTGGCGGTCGTCGCCAGTGGGAAGTACGCCGAGGACCCGACGACAATGTTGCTGGTCATCGTCCTGGTCGCTTCGAAAGCCGCCACTTTCTGACGTCGGCAGCCACCACCTTCTACTAGCTTTTCTGGGACTTCGTCAAGGACTGGGCCGGTGGATATTTGGTCTGAGATCCGAGAACAATTTCCTCAAAGATGAGCTCATTCTCAAGATCGAGCAAATGGATCTACTATTTCTCCATTGTGAGTGCAAGTTAATTCTGCTTTCAAATTTTGATGTAAGAATCTACACCTACGTGAACACAGTGAGAAAGCATAGCAAGCTAAAATGCTAAATGGATTGCTATGTACGTTTGCAAATTTTGAACTTTGTTATGCGGCTTGCATGGATTGAGAGCGTGATGAAACTGGGTCTGAGCACGGGGAAGGTCTAGTACAAATTACTTGAGTTCACATCGGCTTCGCTGGAGGTGGTTCGACGCGGACACTAGAATTTCTACATGTAAAGTAGTTCTTCAATTTTTGAGGCACAAATTGATATACGTGGTGATGAATAATTAATGAATTAAACCTACTGATATTATAAACGTCTCTAATTAAATACATGCGTAAAGGGCGGAGAATGAACACCTCAACAATGTCGGCAAGTTCAGGGCTGTGAAAGCCGTCCTGATTTATTCATTATTTAATTCGTAATATTCATTTAATAGTTATTTGCATAATTTTTCATTTTAACTTACCAATGCTTATTACCTTATTTTTTTATTGATTTATTCGTCACTAAATTTGGACCATTCATTTGCATAAATATTCATTTTGATTGATCAATATATATTTATCGCCTAATTTAAAGCATTCATTTACATTAATAACTAAAATGTTATCATTTTGATTTCCCATTATTGTAGTATTGTAGTCGATGTAATTCTATACTAAATGACTCTTTATTTTTTTGTTTTAATTAATATTATCAATTTATTTACATTCAATTTTGACATGTGGCATTGTAGCAGCAAAGTAATAGTGATGCGGAAATTTTAAAAAACTTGCAATATTATTTTTTAATAATATTTTTCATTTGTTGTTTTAACTAATATTATAATTATAATGTTTTAATTTAATATTATAAATTTAATTTTATATTAAATGACTCTTCATTTTCTTGAAATATTATCTTTTAATGATTTTTCTCATTTTTTGTTTTAGTTAATGTTATAAATTTAATTTTAAGTTATATTGTCGATTTAATTATGTACTTAATGACTCTTCATTTTGTTGAGATGTTATCTTTTAATAATATTTTTCCTTTTTTTGTTTAAATTAATGTTGTCAATTTATTTTCTAATTAATGTTGTTTGATTTAATTCTTTAAGATATTAGTAAAAATAATTCTTTAATTTGATAGTAAAAATAATTTTAGTAATTTATATTTTAATAACCAACTCATTTTATTAAATTTGTACAACTTTTTTTTAAAGACATTATTTTCAAATTTTAACTTTTGAATTTTTGTGGAATATACCATGAAAATCTTATTATTTTCTTACTTTTAATTACCTATTAGGTCATAAATTTTAATTTTATAATTTAAGTCTTTTTAATAGTAGGTAATCAAAAACATTATAATACATTCTACATTCTATTTAATAAATAAGAGAAGAGTTCAACAATAAGTTTAACTTATGCATTTTTTACATTTTATGTATATTAATGTGTTTTGATTAAGTTTGGGTTTCAATTTTAAAGTAAAATATGTAAATCGCTTTTAAAAGAGATATCTATATTTTGTTTTTATAACTATATAAATTAAATTAAGTTAATATTGGGTTGAGTAAGAAAATATAAAGTTAATGTTTACCATATAAATAATATGATGAATATTAAACAACAAAACTAGCATAATGGATATTCTCGTTCCTCTAATACAAGCATGTATATCTATAGGGTGAATGTCACACCTCTTCTTGGATCACCCTCGTTACGATGAATATCACCTAAAGAGAGCATGCAACGAGAATACCAAGAAACTCACGAACTCAAAAGAAGCACAAATTAAAATCCAACAGAAATAGACACGATGATAGCACAATAAAATAAATGCATAAATTTACTTCGGCGCCTTTGCTAGAAATTGGCGCCTGACACTGGTAGGCGTCGGTACTGAAACCGACGCCTGGATAGCAACACAACAATGATATTATCTCATAGAATTGTATTGTTAAAAAAATCAAAATGGAGAAAGAAAGAATGTTAGAAAACAATGTGATTAGATAAAGGCAATATGGTATGGATTAGATAAAATAATGAAGAAAGGAGTAAATAATTTAATTGTTGCCTCACATTGTTTGAGACTTGTAAAAGTATTGAAAGGTGAATTTGATCCACCATGGGAGATGATAAATTTGATAATGTGGATTTGGAGTTTAACAGCAGAAGTGAGGGTACGTTGTGGACTAGGTATTTGTAAGGAGAGATAGAAATGAAGAAGCTCTTAATCTAGCCAAATTGGCTTTAGAGAGGGATGTAGACATGAGTTAAGGAAGAAAGGGAAGTGAGGTATAGCTAGCTGTTGGAGATGGGATGCAGACCTTGACTGAATTATATAAGAGATTGCTCGCTGAGAAATTGGTAATAAAGTCTTCCAAACTTTTCAATACAAAGCACTAAGGAAGTCCATAATGAACTAGTATTCTAAGGGAGATCTGCATACTTATTACTTCATTAACTTTCTACATGTGCTTAATGAAATCTCTCATAGACACCCTAAGCCAAGAAAAATTAAGGAACACACACATAAGAGTACCATAGAATTCTGTGTTCATCTTGTCATGCCACCCATGGCCGGAGCTCCCATGACAGGGTTCAGCACGACCCCGCGCCTCTGCCTCTCCATGTTCGCATTCCACCCTAACATACAAGTGTGTATGAGTGTGTGAGTTATGTATCATGTTACAAGTGTATCAATGAAAATTTTAAATTTTAAATTTTTCAGTTACAGGTTAACAACATCAATGACGACTTTTCCACGATCATCCGTTTGAAAGCCGTCGTTGAAAGCGTAGCATAATTCCTGGGCTGCAACCTCAAAGCCGTTGCTGATAATTAACCTACATCAACGGCTCAGCAACAACATTTCAATAATGGCGTTACCTCGGCCGACGGGCTGTCGTTGATACCAATATTTGCAACAGCACTTGGGCCGTTTTGGAACCGTGGCTGATAATAATTTAAGCAACAGCATATGGGTCATTGCAGCGCCATGGCTGATAACCATATCAACAACGGTTGACTGGGTCGTTGCGAATATGTTAACAGCAACGACCTGGCTTCGGTATTGCTAACTTATCAACGACAGACTTTTCTGCCATGACGTTATTGCAAAGGACCAGACCGTCGCTTGCCCTTGGTGATGGTCTTCACCAATCACCAATGGCTTACAAATGGACGCAACTATCGGTGAAGATCGTTATTCTAGTAGTGATAGATTCCACTAGAACATTCAAGAATACAAGTTGTAGCAAAAAATCTTATCTTTTCTAAAAAAATATTAGTAAAATATTCATAACATATTTATTTCTAGTTGTTATTTTTTTGTTATGTTTAATTTTTCATATATTGTATATTTATAATAAATAGTAATTTCATTCATTTTTAGAATTAAATAAATAAAATTTCAAATAAGAAACTGTTAGAAAGGAGGAAAATACCTGTTAAAAATAAAGGGAATGAATAAATAGAAATTTACTATGAAGATTTAAGATGTTTTTTAATCAAAAAGTCCAAATAGGGGGTGTAAAAGGTCAAACAAAATCTGGTAAGATTTGCAACAGCAAAAAGCCATAAATACATTACTATTCTTTAATGCATTTCCAAAAATACTATAAACATATTTTAAATATTATATAAATGGTTATTTTGTGGATAGTTTAATTGTTGTTAAGAGAATACCTATTTTATATAAAATTTATATTGTCATTTCATTTATATTATTTTCATAAAAAGCAACTATATTTGTTTTCTCCGTTTCCTAAATAAATTATTGAATTCATAATCAATTAGATTGGTATATTTATATATAATATATAGGTAAGTACATATAATTGGTAGTATTGTATATAATATAGAAATTTAGGAAAATCATTAAAAAAAAACATTGTCAAATTTGTCAAAACCATAATAGGTTTGATAAATTAGAAAAACTCTAACATTGTTTTATGAAGATTCCAAATTACCCCTCAAATTTCATTAGTCACTTGGTTCACCAAACAAACAGGTTCATTGAGAAGCCACTTTCGATTTTTTTCATTTTCGATTCAATCTCAAAGCGGTTATTTTTTTAATATCGGTTCAATTTCAAATCAGTTTTGATTTTTTTTCATTTTTGATTCAGTCACAAATCGGTTCAGCTTAGCTTGAATCCAATTTTTGCATGGGATGTATATGTTAAGCTTTGGTGACGTTTGAAAGGTCTTGTATCTGCATGTTTGAGACTAAACCGAAAATAAATAAAAAAAAATCAAAACGATTTGCGATTGAACAAAATATGAAAAAAAACCTCATTCTCAATTAATCGATTTGTTGGGCGAATCGATTGGCTTATGATTTGAGGGGTAATTTGAGGATTTTATCAAAAATATTATGATTTTCCTAGTTTCTCAAATCTATTTATGATTTCGACAAATTTAGAGTGACACCTCAAGCCCGCTCCAGCTAGAGATGCGACTATCCAAAAAGATAGTCCGCCGGCGTCTAACACCTTGACGCCGCACACGCACCGTGTGGTAAATAGGTGATCACCGGTGTCACTTGCCCTACACCTCGGACAATAAATATTGTCCAGGGCCATCACCCAATTGTAGATCAACGATGCAACATGTCAACGACTTGCACTAATACAACTCAACTAATGAAGAATGCTAGTGATCATGACATCATATATGAATTAAATATATAAACGACTACATAATGATGTTACCAACAGATATGACATGCAACTATCTCTACTAGCATCCTCAATTAATTAATAAGCATATTAAAATATCATGCTTGCAACATGTATCAATAAAATATGCATAAAAAGCTTCGACGGCAGTAGATATCAATTTTCAACAGAATAGAACAGCAATATAATTAATATTTCGACATAGGGTAACAATCGATCTAGGATGAGATTCACCTTAACAACTATTATAACAACAAAATAACTCAGGTTGAAACCATTAAAATAATTAAAATAATGTTTTTCGACTCGGCAGGCAAAACGAGGTAATGAACACCTACAACTGCAATTGGCAACGGCATAGTGCTCTCAGACCGCCGGATAGGGGTGATCTTGCCCCGACGCTTCTGACAGCGTCGATCATAGCCCTTCCCGGCTGCCATCTTGCCGATGAAAGATCCGACGACGAGAAAACACGAACAAAAAATACAGTACGTAATCGCATAAAATCTCAGAAACATCGCGGAATCATAGATCGATGACAAGAATCCTAGAATCTCATCCTAAGAACAACGTTACCCTACGAGAAGGAAAAAGGGTATGACGGGAATCCTACCTCAAGGTCCACCAACTCCGAATAATTTTTTGGGTTCTTCAAAGTCGCACACCACCGCTACTATTCGCCACGTTCTCACGATCTCCGCGGTCCACGTCAGCAGCAACTACGAGACAAAAAGGGGTTATAGTGACTTAAAAAAGTGATTAGTCACACACTTTACGAAAATACCCCCTAACGATCAATTAATTACAAACAGCCCCCGACTATTAATATTAAATAAATTCTGGGCTTAACAGGTGCCTTCAATTCATCCACTATGTCTGCAATCTGTCCGAAGGTGATGCAAGGGCAAAAGCAGGTGATCAGACCTTCAGAAGCCAAGAATTAGAAGATTAATTAGGAGAAGTAGCAATACATACCCCGCCGAATGATCCTGACCATCCTCCAACGCCGAAGTGAGACTTTATTTTGTTTATGACTTGACTTGACTTGTTATGACTTAGATATTTTGTTATGCATGACCTGACTTGTGTTTTGATCTTATATATACTTGACATATA